>ONZH01025841.1:0-39819 GCA_900303285.1 Rhinella marina
AGAAAGGTTACACAAAGCTGAGTAAAATGGATTTGTATCACTGAGCTAAAACAACTGAAAAAATTATTTTTTTTTTTATATTTGTTTTTTTATATTTTTTTACACTTTTGTTTTTTGGGAACGTAAAGTGCAGGAACTATGGTAGGACTGACTGACACCCTGTTAACGGTGGCTATTTAGTCTGCGACCCAGACAAATGTCACACAGAGAGTTTTCTGGATCAAGCGGTAGATGATATTGGTAGCAAATGACTTGGTTGTATTGTGTGACATACAGAAAGTGTCACCTGGACAGTATATACGGATCGGAGCGAATGTGCTGAACTGTGACACACAGAAAGGTTACACGCAGCTGAGTAAAATGGATTTGTATCACTGAGCTAAAACAACTGAAAAAAAATTTTTTTTTATATTTGTTTTTTTATATTTTTTTTACAATTTTGTTTTTTTGGGAATGTAACATGCAGGAAATATGGTAGAACTGACTGACACCCTGTTAACGGTGGCTATTTAGTCTGCGACCCAGACAAATGTCGCACAGAGAGTTTTCTGGATCAAGCGGTAGATGATATTGGTAGCAAATGACTTGGTTGTATTCTGTGACGTACAGAAAGTGTCACCTGGACAGTATATATGCATTGGAGTGATTCAGTGCTGAACTGTGACACACAAAATGGTTCCACACTGCTGTGTGCAATGGATTTGTATCACTGAGATAGAACAATAAAAAAAAAACAGGGTTAGATATGACGATAGCTGCACTACTAGTGCCAGCCAGCCAGCCAAGCCAGGAGACAAAAAAAAATTCTTCTAGCCCTTAGAAGGGCTGTTGGGTTCTTTGTGGGTGATTCCTGCCTAACTGAGAACTAAATTCAGGCCCTAACACTGTCCCTGAAAGGCAGCAGCTCTATCCCTAACGACATCCAGACGGCATCTGAGCCGAGCGCCGCGGCCAGTCAGTAGTATATTCCAGGGTCACCTGATCAGGCCAGCCAACCCCTGCTATCGACATGTAAGGGCCCCACGTGATGCTGGGTGTACTGTAGAGTCTCCTGGCTTGTGATTGGCTGTGGTTATAGGCGCCAAAAAAGCACGATGCGGAAGTTGCCATTTCCTCGAGTATGGCGAGATACTCGTCCGAGCTGCGAGTACTTACGAGTACCCTAATACTCGAACGAGCACCAAGCTCGGACGAGTATGCTCGCTCATCTCTATTGCCTATGTATCCTGTTTTGATGAAATGAAACATGTTGGTTTTGTGTAGTAAAAAAGCCACAATTCATGACAACTGCAAAATTTTTGCAACATTTTGTGATCCTCGTCACTTTTTACAGTGGTGTATGTTTAAGAGATAAAACTGAGATTAGATCTGGATTATGGCTCATTTACTATGTGTGATTTTTGCAGAAGTTTTAAAAATGTTGCAACTCACACCAGGCAACTCCCTGGTCTTCTTTTGCACCTAAAGGTGTAAACCATATTACAGTATTCTCATGCCGCATATATTATTAAGGTGCACAATTTCATAAATTTAGAGCAGGTACACGAAGCAAAGACAGACTTAAAACCAACATAAAATCAACCTAAAATTATGAATGACCCCCACAGACTTTTTCTACCAAGTAAAATTCATTTGCTTGGCTTGTCTGAAAAGAGTGTATCTCAGTCTCTCCCAAAGGACAGTTGCCCCTATTAAAAACACACAGCAGCTCTTAGTCCATATGTCAGTCTTCCAAACGGGAATCCCAAGGAACAGATGAATCCAAGGTTGATTGTATGTCCCCCCTGAACAATGATGTCTTTCTTTAATAGAGCAATTACTGAATCTTTTATTGATGCTGTACATGTATTGTTGTTCTGTAATTTAATAAAGAGCTTAAAAGGTTTTTTCAATGTCCCTCATTTAGCACATTATATTTCAATTAAATTTAACAAATATTAAAAAACAACGAAAGGAGCAAAGGACCTTTTTGACTCTAGAAGCCATAGGAAAGGGTTAATCCCTATATAAATGTCAAGATCAATCAGTGTCTGTGATTAATATAATTAAAAGCCTGATTTAATTGTGTTACCTTCCATTAGCTTCCACTCAATTTTTTTTTTCCCTTTTCATTTTTTTTATATATATTTTCAATGACATCCCAGCTCCATCCCCCCTGGAATCATTCTATTGAACACGCTCTCTCTGAAACAGTATCTTTCATCAATCCTCTATTAATTAGCTAAATGTTGGATGATATTATACATCTATCTATCCTCTCTTGAAAGTGCCACACTTAGACAGAGCTCCTTCATCTGCGTGCTGAACTTTGAAGTTGGTCATTGGTATTCTAGCACAAGTCAGCTTACTGTAATTTGAAATCGGTCTGTGTCCCATTAGGAATCTGCCCGATCAATACCAAGTGAATTAGAGTTTCAGTGATCTGATTAACTCCCCATTATTTTCTAGCCTGCCTGATTTAGAATGCATGATGAGACAATATTCCAGTTTCTTTGCTTTATCCCAGTTTAAATGAAATATAGACATCTCAGGAAGCAGCGGCTGTGCATTTGATTTGGCCCCAGCGTTAATAAAGTCAAACACCATGAGTGTCTCTCTGACTTTTCATGACAGCCATGACTGACTGAAGCCTGCCATGAACAGATACATAGTACAAAGTGAACTGGAAGGAAACAAGATAATTTTATTCCCGGTATAAGTGATTTAGGAGAGGTACTGGCTCAACTGTGCATGGAGACCTAGTGGTAATGAACTCTGGAGAAATAATATGCAAAGAGGTATCTCCCAAATGGTTAGGCTATTTTCCCTTGTCGTGAAACAAGGCTTGTTAAAAAAAAAAATTATATATAGACTTATAAGGAGCCTTTTTCAGAAGGTGACACTTGTGGTCCTCTTTCTCTGGGAGTTAACTCTTTGCATACGGTTTAAGTGATATAATACATGAGCTACATTCTTATCTCTGGTGAAATGTTTGTGTTTTTCTTGAAATGTCTGGTGAAATGTTTGTGTTTTTTCAGAAATGTATGGACCCTGAATATTTTGCATAATAAGGCTTTGCACTGGACACAATATTGCAGACGCCCCCCCCCCCCCCCCCACACACACACACACTGATTATCTCGAACAGTGTTCATGCAGGCAGGCAAGGACAATACTGTTTTGAACCAACACTACAAGCAAGACAAAGGTTGCAGCAGTAGTCACAACACAGTTAGTATTGCATTTGTGATATTCTTTAAAAGCTTAGGTTATCTGCATTTAAACAAGACCGGGATCACATCTCTAGCTAAAACACAGCCTGAGATATGGAAGGTTAAACAGCCCGTCTCTTTTAGCTAGCTCAGATGTCAACCACCATGGAGGAAGAGAGGAGGGTAGTGGGGCTAGTGCTGACAGGCTACACAGTAACTGTACCTATACCCAGGTAGAGGGTAACATGGACTTCTGTGCATGTTATTTATCTCCGAATCTCCTATCTTTCATCAATCAGACAGCATGCCTTTTTTTCCGGAAAAGGAGCGACAAGATGCGTTCTTGCTCATCTAATCACTCATCTGAGCCAAATTAGGTAATTCATTGGTGCAATGACCCAGACATTTACCAGCATCCGGATCACATTGTAAAATAAGTTACACCAAACAGTTGTACCCCATACATGCAAGCATCAATAAAGCTTCCATTTTACACTGTTCTTGTCCTGTCCATAGTGGATCTTTAGTGTAACACATGCAGACCGTTTCTCTAGTGATACCGGTTACATGTTGCTGCAGTAATAGTGATAACGACTGTCACTAGAGAGGAATCTAATATATTTCTACAGATGGAGAAAGTTTCCATCAGTCAAAAAAGACACTGTCTCTCACTGACTGTCACTAAAAACCATTGTTTTCAAATAGTTCTACAGAACAAACCAGTAGAATAAACCAGGTCAATCTGGGCTCTTGCACAGGGCTGCATAGTTCAGGAGCAGCACTGAAAGGTGTAGAGTATTTTTTTTTATCTTCCCCCTTCGTCTCACAAAAGTCAAGGTTTCATGCAGTTTAATTGAATACAAAATAAAAAAGTTACAACAGATGGACTAAAGAGTGGAAAAAATGCTACTGTTCCTTAAGATTAAAATTAGTTACATCACTAAGGGGTCACTTCAGCGACCTGTCACTTCTGGGCTAGCATTCAGTACTTTTAGTTTGCTGACAAGGTGAACCTCGCAGAGCATACCAGTACTGCGAGAGAGATGAGTCTGATGAGACTCATAAACCAATCCTTTCTGCCTCCTGCCCAAAACTGGCTGGAAAAGTACTGAATTCTAGCCCAGAAGTGACAGCCCGCTAAAAGCAGTGGGTCTGTCACTGTACGATGCTGCCCTTTAGCGAGGGTAGAGGTGACAGGTTCCCTTTAAAATGCACTTGAGTAAACTGAGTTTTGTGCTAACTATATTTACTTGAGACATAAAATCAAAATCTACAATAAAAATTTTCTGGAGGGTTTTTCCCATTTTTATATGACGGCGGGTTAAAGGGAATTTGCCATTTTCCTGAAGTCCATTGAAATCATTTTGATGTAACCATCAGAAGTGATTATTTTCAAATTATTTGCATCCATCATCAATTCTTTTCCTCCTTTAATTTCTACTTATCCATATTGTCATACATTTAATCAGGTTTATGTTTCACTAATTTGAAAAATGGAAGGCTTTTGTAATTAGATCTTCATTTGTTAGCTGTGCATTTCGTTTTCTTAATTATAACTGAATAATTCTCCTTGCATAGTAATTTAAAAATATAATTAAAATTACAAATACATGTTAGTGCAATAAGTGACGTCTGTCTTTTGTAGTCTCCAACTATCTTTTTCTCATTACAATTAAAACCAAAGCACTTTGCTAATTATAAAAATTAGATTAGCACCATTCGATAAATGAGAAGCCAGAATACAATAGATGTTTGCTTGGCTGAACAGTATGATGCTTTCTCTGAAAATTTCTATTCTAAATTATATTAATGTTCATATTCATGCTGCAAATACCTATAGTAATTCTCTTACAACCTGACATAAATTATTATTGATGAATTGTGTGTCATGTGGAGTACATCATATTGCCATTTATCCTTTCTCTAGCATTAGTTACATGGACAGAAGGCATCTACACACTGTGTATGTACGTTCACAATGTTATAGTCTCTCAAGTTATATCACATTTCCATTCAATTAGGTAATCTAATTTACTGTAAAAGGAGGCACATTTACTCCTCTAAATCAGTGATTCTCAAACTTTTTCTAGTGGGGCCGCACAAGCCAGAACATTGTGAGGCCTGTACCTCAACCCCGTGGTCAAAGTCGATACAATACAAAATATTTGCTGAATTTACCATTCCTTTGTCTCCTGAACCAAGTGCAACATTAAAATAAGCACAAAAAAAGTTATAGTTGGATCAGGAAAAATATTCTACATTTTTCAAACTAGCACATGGATCTGAATACTTTTGTAATTGCATATAATTAAAAAAATTAGTATAGCCACTGAGTTATTCAATAAAATGCATCTGTATAGCACCACCTGCTTTTTTTTTTTCTTCATCTCTTTGTCCATCTTGCTGAGGTGGACAGTTCAATTGTTCATATGGCACCAGCCATATCTTCTTTTAGAAGCTGTGAAATTTACAGGACATGCCCCCTGAGCAAGTTAATGCCCCCTGAGCTGCCAGATTGACATAAATCTAGCAGAGCCATTGGAGTAACTAATAGCACGAGCTATGGATAGTGTGAGGTATGGGGCTAGTTCTGGCTTTGTATGACAATATTCTTTTTTTAAATTAATTAAAGCTGAAGGGCTAAGGGTCATAATTTCCACTTTTTACTAAATAAATAGTAAATAATACTTTTTCGTCTGCAGTTTTTCCTTCATACACCAAGCAGGGATCTGTTCACACTGTTCTCAATGTATATGCTGACTGACTGAGTACACTTATATAAACATAGGCAATGCAAGATTTTGCTCTGGATCTAAAATCAAGATGGCGGTTGCCATCTTCGTGATCAAATGGATGAGGGTAAGTATGATTTTATTTTTATTTTTTATTTTACACTGTAATATTCATGTCAGATGCCGCGTTCATAGTGCTCTATGAATGCGGCATCTGAGGGCTACAATGACGGGGAGTGGTGCATTCACCGTTCCCTTTCATTGCACCCACTACTTACAAAGAAATGCGCTTTATGACTAAGTAATTTGTTACAAAGCAAATTTTTGGGTAAAATTCGTCAAAGCAGCCGTATCGAATTTTCCGATACTTCGCTCATCCCAAGTAGTGACGTTTTTTCAAGCAGCACATCACTGCTGTGTCACGTGGCGCTTGGGGACATGTCACTGCTGCGGCCTGTCATTGGGTCCATCCATGCCAGAAGTTTACATGCAGGGACCAAATCACAGTGAAGACAGTAGACACTGGTGCCTCTACATAACTTCGTCAATCCGCCACCAGTGCAGGGGCTTATTAAGACTGGTGTCTAAAATGACGATCTTATTAAATGTGCCCCTATATGAATTTGGGCAACTCCTTAAAAATGTCTATTTGATATCACTCAGGTGTGTAGTCAAGGGCATTGGGAAATACTCACTGATAATTGCAATTCCTTGGATCCATGACTGTATTAATTAAAGGGGTTGTCTGGGTTCAGAGCTGAACGTGGACATACCCAAATTTTCTCCCAGGCAGCCTGCCTGACAACAGCCATGTCATGCTCCAATGCGCTCCTTTGCCCTGCACGATCTAGGCTTTCTTATTTACAAACAACACACTGCCGGGTTTTACAGGCTAGGGCAGCGCTAAAGCCCGCCCATCAGTGCCGGTGATATCACGGGGCTCACTGCTGGGTGGTAGCCTCCAACTGGCAGAGCCTGGTTCGTCACTGGAACTGCTCAGTGGGTGAAATTCCGGGTATGTCCGGGTTCTCAGCTCTGAACCCGGACAAGCCCATTAAGGCAAATGCCTTTCAAAAATGTGGTAAAACTATGAAATGGAGCTTTGTGCTACTTGTTGGTCTTGACCAAATAACTAAAATGGTAAAGCTCAAATCAAATAACAAGAACATTCTGTAATTTTTCAACATTTGGTTTGCAAAACATGCTATTTTTCTTTTTCATATTTTATAACTTCTGACAAACCAATATACAACTATATTAATTGCAACAGAGTCCAATTCTTTCCTTTCCGTAAGATTTAGGAATTAGCGTGATTTCATCTCATTAGATCCTTTATGACTAGGGATGAGCGAACTTTTGAAAAGTTCGGTTCGGTTCGCTTCGGCGAACTTTCTTGAAGTTCGGATTCGTACGAACCGAACCTAAAACGAACCTTATACGAACGAATATACGCATATTTGAGAATCTACACTAATACGTACGCTAATGCGAACATTCCCGCACAAATAACGAACATACAGTCTAGCGTTGTCAAAGGTACGCTACTTAACTGAATATGTACGCATTTGATGTGCCGTTTTTATTTTAACCAGATTCGTCTTAAAAGTTCTTAAACGAATCTGGTTCGTTACGGTTCTGTTCGCTCGTCCGAACGAATGTTCGGATGAACGAAAATAATAACCCATCTCGGCCATTCTCCTCCCAAAAGGGTGGTTTGACACGAGGGTCACACCAGGATACAAGGGATTGTAGGAGTAATAAATAATCCCTTGTATCCTGGTCTATTCTGTGAAAACGGTACAGTTTTGATGTGCCGTTTTTATTTTAACCAGATTCGTCTTAAAAGTTCTTAAACGAATCTGGTTTGTTACGGTTCTGTTCGCTCGTCCGAACGAACGTTCGGACGAACGAAAATAATAACCCATCTCGGCCATTCTCCTCCCAAAAGGGTGGTTTGACACGAGGGTCACACCAGGATACAAGGGATTGTAGGAGTAATAAATAATCCCTTGTATCCTGGTCTATTCTGTGGAAAAAGTAAACTTTATTTACGAACCTGATTCATACGAACTTGACGAAAGTTCGGTTCGGGGACGAACCGAACGTTCGGTAAAGTTCGTAACGAATCTGGTTCGTTACGGTTCGGTTCGCTCATCCCTATTTATGACTATGTTCATCATTTTAATTAAGCATTAAGCCCCTCCAAGCAATGCTCTATCATCCAGTAACACATTAGGCCTCAGATGCTTGTCTAAAACCACATTCCTTGGATGGAATCCATTTTAAGAGTGTATTTCTATACATCGTGCCAGAGTAGTTTTCTGCATAAATAAAATGTGTTTGAGGTACTAAATACAAAGAATAGTCCATCATATTATGCATGGTATAGAAATGTTACATGTCCTTGCATAACCACATGCAGTGCATTTACATGTATTGTTAACAGAATCACTCCTTTTACAAAAAGTAGATGTACAAAAAATCCTGCTAGACTCCAGAGTTTAAATTTCACTGCAGTAAATGTAGAGCTGCTCATAACACTGTAGCACACCACCAAAATTAGACTTAAAGGGGTATTCCCATCTCACAAATGTAATTTATATAATTAGATATAGCCATACCAATATTATTACTAATAGAATGTATTTATATAAAATGCACCGTTTACAACATTTGCCTATTTGTATAGGCATTGTCCCACACACATCAGTCAGGCCATTGCCCCTAGTTACGGCCACCGTGGCCATGTAGTAGTGGTGGTCAGCTTGCTCCTTTTCAAACCTGCTCTGAGGTAACTGCTGTATTGGGAACGCACATTGCATGAGCATGCGGAGACACATCTTAGGGTTGTAGCATTTTTGTCTGCGCTTCCAAAACGCAGAGAAATGGATCCTGTTCCAAGATCAATTCATCTCTATGGAGCAGGATCCGTTTATAAAGTCTGGATGGATCCATTTGGTTGGATCCTGACCATTGTGTTTGGACTGGTAGCATCCAAAACGCAGATGTAAAAGTACCCTAAGATGTGCCTCTGCATGCACATGCAATGTGCGTTCACAATACAGCAGTTACCTCAGAGCCGGCTTGAAAAGGAGTAAGCTGACCACCATTACTACACGGCCACAGTGGCTGTAACTAGGGGCAACGGCCTGACTGATATCTGTGGGACAATGCCTATACAAATAGGCGAATTTTCTAAACGGCCTATTGTATATAAATACATTGTATTAATAAAAATATTGGTATGGCTATATCTAACTATACAAATTACATTTGTGAGATGGGAATACCCCTTTAAAGCATCTATTCCTCTTTGTGCTTCATATAGCCGTATTTTTAATTGATGAATGCATTAGCATTTTTGTACTATCTTGATCCCCAACAGAGATGAACAAAGTTTAGAAAAACTCGATTCGGTCAATTTTCTGAACTTCGACAAGAAATTGGATTCCTTATGAATTAGTTTGTCACAAATAATGATAAATCAGTAATACCCAGGCCATTCTGCCTAATCATACTCATCCCAATCTCAGTGTGAAGTCTTGGAAGTTAAATAGCAGGAAGAGTGCAGAGAGAGTGTAACACCGTGTGCATTACGTTCTAGTGCACCCACATTCATACAGTAGTTAATCTGTTCTGCAGATTCTGTGCCGTCAGTATTACAGGTGTAATTTATCGCAATCTATATCACTTTGCAGTGCACCAAGATTCATAGCTAACCCCATCTGTTAAACAAAAAGAAAAGCATACACCTTTCAGTAAAGCAAAAAAAAAAAACAAAAAAAAAACAAAACAAAACTGTGCGCTCCTCTGCAGTGCAATGGCTCCTTAGTGGAAAAAAATAAAGAAATAGAACCAGCGCCAATAAAGTAGTGGAGGAAAAAAAATGTTCTTTTAATGCATGTTGTGGAAGTCCAAACACATGCTTTTTAATTCCTTCTGTTAGCTGTAGAATGACTGCATGTAAGTTTTACATTGTTACCATCAGGTCTAATTTATCATTGCAGGAGTGGCAATAAGGCTGTGTTCACATCACTGTTATTTTTTTTGTTCTTCTGAACCATTAGAAGGACAGAAAACTAAGAAAAGGCCTGTATTTTGCACTCCCATAAAGCCTCTTTCAGATGGTCAGTATTTGATCTGATTTGATATTGATTTAATTTTAAGCTAAAACCAGGAGTGGGTCCAAAACGAAGATAAAATGTAATCGAAATATTTGCAAATATTTGCATTTGAAATATACTAATCAAATACTGGGTGGCGCGGGTGGCAAGGGAGATGGCTCCAAAGGTTCAACATATCTCTTTAACAAAGATCTGTGAAATACATTATGAATTTTCAGGGCCTGAGGAAGTTCAAGACGAAATGCTACAGGATTAATAATGGCAGTGATCTTATATGGACCAATAAATCTTGGACCCAACTTCCAAGAAGGAACTTTCAACCTAATGTTTCTTGTGGACTGCCACACAGAATCACCCACTCTTAGGTCCGGACCATTCATACGTTTCCTGTCAGCCACACGTTTGTACTTGTTGCCAATATTTAACAAGTTACTTTGAATTTTCCGCCATATAGATGACAATGATGATGAAAAACATTCTTCCTCAGGGATACCAGAGGTATCTGAACCAGAAAAAGTGCCAAACTGCGGGTGAAACCCATATGCACCAAAAAACGGCGACTTGCCAGTGGACTCCTGTCTACGATTGTCTTCGACAGAATCTGAACACAAACTGAGTCCCACGATCAGAGACCACGTCAGTGGGAATGCCATGAAGTTTCACAATGTTGTCAACAAACACTTGTGCAAGGGTTTTAGCATTAGGGAGTCCGGGCAATGCAATAAAGTGCGCCATTTTACTAAACCGACGTACAACCCCCAGAATAACTGTCTTTTCAGACGAATTAGGCAGATCAGTGATAAAGTCCATAGACAAGTGAGTCCATGGTCTGAACGGGATGGGAAACGGGAGTAGGGGTCCAGAAGGTTGAGTATGTGTCACCTTAGCGTGTGCACAGACACTACAGGCCGACACATAGTCCTCAACCCACTTACGCAGCCCTGGCCACCAGAATCTACGAGAGATGAGGTAGACAGTGGATTTACTCCCAGGGTGTCCCGCAAGCACCGTACAGTGATGTTCCTCAAACATCTTATGACGCAATTCAGATGGAACAAACAATTTCCCAGGGGGAAAAGACTCCAGTGCGTCTCCCTTGGCCTCAAACACCTTGGCCTCAAGATCAGGGTAAAGAGCAGATATCACCACCCCTTCAGACAGTATAGGGCTCGGATCTTCAAAATCACCACCTCCGGGAAAAACTACGTGACAAGGCATCCGCCTTGACACTCTTAATCCCAGGACGATATGTGACAATGAAATTGAATCTGGTGAAGAACAAAGACCATCTGGCCTGCCTCGGCTTTTTGTGATCTGTGAATACCGTGATTGGGTGAATCGCCCCTTCCAACCAATGACGCCATTCTTCAAAAGCCAACTTAATGGCCAGTAACTCTCTGTTACCCACATCGTAATTTCTCTACGCAGTAGAGAATTTTTTCGAGAAAAAGGCACATGGGCGCCATTTACCTGGTGACGGACCCTGTGACAAAACTGCTCCTACCCCCACCTCGGATGCGTCAACCTCCACAATGAAAGGTTGTGACACATCTGGCTGCACCAAAATAGGGGCAGAAGAGAAGCACTCCTTCACAGCGGAAAAGGCTTGCAATGCTGCATCAGACCGCACTGAGACATCCGTCCCTTTCCTAGTCATGTCAGTTAAGGGTTTAACTATTGTCGAATAGTTCTTAATAATCTTTCGGTAATAGTTGGTGAACCCCAAAAACTGCATAAGAGCCTTCAAATTTTCAGGTCGATCCCAGTCCAATACAGCACGGACTTTCTCTGGATCCATTCGAAAACCTGAAGATAAAAGCAGGTATCCTAAGAATTGCACCTCTTGTACAGCAAAAACACATTTCTCTAATTTTGCGTACAATTTTATATCTCTTAAGATCTGCAACACCTGTCTAACGTGATCCTGATGTGTCACCATATCTGGAGAATAGATTAGTATGTCATCCAAATACACGACTACAAACCTCCCCGCAAGGTGATGAAAAATGTCATTAACAAAATGCTGGAAGACAGCAGGAGCATTGGTCAACCCAAAAGGCATGACCAGGTTCTCAAAGTGGCCATCAGGAGTGTTAAAAGCCATCTTCCATTCATCCCCTTCCTTGATCCTGACCAGATTATATGCCCCCCTTAAGTCCAACTTGGAGAACACCTTAGCATCAACAATCTGGTTAAACAAATCGGGAATCAAAGGAAGGGGGTAAGGATCACAGACAGTAATCCGATTGAGTTCACGGAAATCCAGACATGGCCTTAGAGTTCCGTCCTTTTTCTTTACAAAGAAAAACCCAGCTGCCACTGGAGATTTGGAAGGTCTTATGTGTCCTTTAGCCAAACTCTCAGCAATATATTCTTTCATGGCCGTTCTCTCAGGTCCAGAAAGGTTATACAGCCTAGATTTGGGCAATTTTGCTATAGGGGTAAGATTGATAGGACAATCGTATTCCCGATGTGGGGGTAAATTCTGACATCCACCTTCAGAAAATACATCAGCGAAATCAGATATAGAAGCGGGAAGTGACTTAGTGGTTAACGCAGAAAAAGATGCATTAAGACAATTGTCAACGCACTAATCACCCCAATCCAGAATCTGTCTATTATGCCAATCAATGCTTGGATTGTGTTTGCTTAACCACGGTAAACCCAGCACCACAGGAGCAGGAAGACCTTCCAACACAAAACACGAAATAAGTTCCTGATGAAATTCACCCACTCTTAATCTGATATCATGCACCATCTGAGACAAACACTTTTGAGAAAGAGGCGCAGAGTCAATAGCAAACACAGAAATCCTCTTCTTCGATGTGTTCGGAGACAATCCATGCATACGGACAAACTGAGCATCAATCAGGTTCACCCCTGCTCTCCTGTCAATAAACACCTCAATTCTCACAACCTTTGACTCTAGCGCCACCTCGGCAGTCAGGAGAAAACGGGTACTACAGGATGAAGACAAATGCACATATTTTGTCTCTCTACCCACTCCTCCAAGAGTCAGATGGGAATTTAACGCCCCCTTTCTTTTTTTCTCTTTTAGAGACTGAATGTATGGACATGCGTTGATAAAGTGTCCTTTCTGTCTGCAGAAAAAACTACTCCCTTTTTATTACCAGAATGCTTAAAGGTGGAAGCAGGAGTAGCCCCCCCTAACTGCATGGGTTCGTCCCCAGACATCAACCCAGGAGTATCTTCACCCGAAGTGTCATAGGAAGACAATACACTATGTGATAGTACGTCCTGATAGCAGGGGCCCCTAGATCTCTCTCTCAGGCGTCCATCCATGCGAACAGCAAGAGACATAGCGGCTTCCAGCATCCTTCAGCCTTTCTGATTACCCTTGACAAAACTGACTACGGAGAGCCGGATCGTTCCATTTGGTATCCGTAGCCCACCTCCGAAACTCAGCGCAATAGATCTCAACAGAGCGCTCACCCTGACGAAGGTCACGTAACTTGGTCTCGGCCAGGGAGATGCGATCCGGGTCATCATAGATAAGCCCCAAAGCATTGAAAAATTCATCCACTGACTAAAGAGACTGCGATCTGGTCGGCAGAGAAAAGGAAACTTATCTTATAGTGAAGAAATGGAGGCTCCAGGAACTCAGCTTGAAAACCAAACTGCTGCACACCAAAAAAACAACTGAAGCTATAAACTGCAAGGAATAGTGGGAGAAGAAGCAATAAATAGGGGAGGGACAATTACCACACCAGGAACACCTGAGGGAAAAGGGTGTGGTAAATACCAACAACAAAAAGGGAAAACATGTCAGATTATACCACGTGTTGCCAATCGTGTTTCTTCAGTAGGCAGCTGAAGAAAACCGCTTATCATAGACTCCAGATTGAAGTTACTGCATTTGGAGCTGGTGCTGCCCCCCCCCCCCCCCCAGTTATGGCAGTGGAGATTGAGCGCAGAAGGTCCTCTCCAGTCACACCTTCGTGAGGATGGGCAATGGCGCTCATAGGCAGTGACCAACTGATTACACAGCATGCCTCTACAGTAGTCCATTTTTGCATCCCTCTCAGGAGGTCTAAAAAATGCCCCTATTATTGACTGTTAGTGAGGGTCTTACAATGTGGATAGCCAGCAGTCATCCACATGCCTCCCTGCCCTCATCTCCACTGCATACTGCCACGGAATGTCTGGGTCATCTGCATCATCTTTGTCATCACCCTCCTGCTCCTCTCCTGTCATTTGGGCAGATAAACCACCTAGTTATGTGCAAAATTCCTGGGCATTTATGTTTTCCTCCTCATCCTCCTGCTCCGTAAGTTCATCCTCCTCAGTCTTCTGTTCACTCACCAATTATATTTCTCAGCATCCCTCATCCTGTACTTCTGACGACAAATAAGTGACCTCCTCAAAGGGCCTGAGCAAACGGCATGTATTACTGGATGCACAGTTTCTTGGACATTTTTAACAGTTCTTACAGTTCATTGGAACACTTGAGGAACTGGTTGACAATGAGATGGAAGATGTGCGTCATGCAGGACGCATGGGTCAGCCCTCCCTGACGCCGCACGGACACATGTTCTTGCCATTATGAGTAACCATGCTGCGTCAGGGAGGGCTGACCCATGCCGCTTACAGAACGGCGGTTCACGTATAATTCTTCTGCCGTCTCCTCATCTGCGATAAAATCAACTCCCCCGTTTAATTTATAGGACAAACTACGTAGCGAATGCGTACAAAGCCGAAGCGAATCACCTAATATTCGGATTCGCTTTGCAGCTGAAAATTCCCAAGATTCGACACGAATCAACGAATCGACGAAACGATTCGCTCATCTCTACTTGCGATCACCCTCCCCTCTAGGCACAGTTCACAGTGGTCCTCCATCATATCACCTATGCAAAGCTAGGCATTGTCATACGGTTCTGTACCTGGTCAGCCACACCGGAGAGGAACTGCTCAGCGACATCAATAAAGAAATTGAACACTGGCTGTCTTCTTGCCAATTGGAGATAGGAAGCATGGTTACTGATAACGGCAAGAACATGTGTCTGTGCTGCGTCAGGGAGGGCTGACCTATGCCGCTTACAGAACGGCGGTTCACGTATAATTCTTCTGCCGTCTCCTCATCTGCGATAAAACCAACTCCCCGTTCGAGGTGTTCACTCTGCTGGCTGACGCGGCGGAGGTGGCAGGAGTTCCCGCTCCACCGCGCAAGGACTACTCCCTTTGCCAAAGTTTGATGGTCCCCGAAGCTGTCACCCGGAACGACCTGACCCTCTGGGAATACAAAAAGTTGGTAGAGGAGTGGGTTGTGCAGGTGTTGGAGCATTCACGGTCTGGTGACCCCAAGCTGGAGCGCAGAAAGGGACCGCCGTTCTGTAAAGCGGCATGGGTCAGCCCTCCCTGACGCAGCACAGACACATGTTCTTGCCGTTATCAGTAACCATGCTTCCTATCTCCATGTCTTGGCAAGAAGACAGCCAGTGTTCAATTTCTTTATTGATGTCGCTGAGCAGTTCCTCCCCGGTGTGGCTGACCAGGTGCAGAACCGTATGACAATGCCTAGCTTTGCATAGGTGATATGATGGAGGACCACTGTGAACTGTGCCTAGAGGGGAGGGTGATCACAAGTAGAGATGAGCGAATCGATTCGTCTATTCGTTGATTCGTGTCGAATCTTGGGAATTTTTAGCTGCGAAGCGAATCCGAATATTAGGTTGTTTCGGCTTTGTACGCATTCGCTACATAGTTTTTCCTATAAATTATACGCTATGCTACGTATAAGTTACTCTATACGCTGTTGAGTATAAATTCAATTTATTAGCGATGAAGACTCCTCCCCGGTAGCTCTGCCCCCTTCTCCAGTGCGAGAGGAAGACGAGGCACCGACCCCTATGAGGAGAAGGAACCGGAGGAGATCTACGTCTCTCAACATGTCCGGCAGCCTAAGAAGTCGGTTGAGGTGCCCGCTGAGGTGTTCACTCCGCTGGCTGACGCGGCGGAGGCGGCAGGAGTTCCCACTCCGCCGCGCAAGGACTACTCCCTTCGCCAAAATTTGATGGTCCCCGAAGCTGTCACCCGGAATGCCCTGACCCTCTGGGAATACAAAAAGTTGGTAGAGGAGTGGGTTGTGCAGGTGTTGGAGCACCCACGGTTCGGTGACCCCAAGCTGGAGCGCACAAAGGGTACCGTTATGTGGTTCAGTGTCGAAAGGGGAGTTGGTTTTATCGCAGATTAGGAGATGGCAGAAGAATTATAGTGAACCGCCGTTCTGTAAAGCGGCCGTATCTTCCGCCCATCCGCCACCATCTCCACGCAGGGGATTACGTGGAGTATACCCCTATGAAGAGCCTCCAAGGCCCCTTTGTTACTGGGGTGAAACTCCTTATGCGACCAGCTACTCCTACAGCGCCCCCGGAAGACTGGACTGAGGAGGCCCAGGCCGCAGAAGAGGCTCGGTGTTCCCATGATACCAATGATGGGACTCTGTGATCTGAGGAGAAATCCCAAGCTCAGCTGGAACCCCTGATACCAGATTTGCCACCGCCGCCGATCCTTCATGTGGGACAGATGACCACCAACAGTTTCATGTACCAGCCATCAGTGGTACAATACCAACGGCCATGCAGGCCGCACGCACAGTCCACCGCTCGCGGAAGACCGTTACCAGAGCCCTTACAGCCGGAGATTCTGTCACCTTGTATGCGGGGGGAGGATCTGGCCCCTACAAGGTAAAGGGCAAGGCCCAAGTTGCCACGGCCCTTGCCAGTGTGACCGCCCGGTCACTACCAAGACCATCCCTGAGATGTCGGTGGAGCTCTGCTGCCGCAGCCAGTGTAGCTTTCATGAGGCAGGAGCGCCCTCTCATGTCTTTTAGCTCCAGCAGCAGTGAAGAGGACCTGCAGGCCCTTAAGTAAGGATGGGAGCCACAACGTGGACTTTACTTGAAGGGTGAGCACTAGTTGGCCTTTGTTTTTATTTTTGTTGCCCTGCGTTTGTCCTCACCCAGATGGACATGGATTGTCAGGACTCCCCCCATCAAAAAAAAAAACCCATAAAAAAAAAGTTTTAACCAAGTTGCGCATACATGCGCCTCATCCCTTTTTCCCCCCTTTTCAGGTTATTGGGGAGCCCCTTGAAAGAGGGTTTTTTTAAGGAACCTTTGCTGCTATTTTATTACCCAATTGGATTACAATTACCTATGTGGATTACAAAGTACAACTGAGTTTGGGACTCTGTTCCAGTTGTATGACAAGCGTAAGAGACTTAAACGTGTCTGTGAGCATACTATGTAGGAGGGTGATATTTAAAATGTTTACATTATACCTATAATGTATTTGCACTATATTGTTTGCACTGGATTGTTTGCACTAATGTTTTTACTTTTCAGCAACGTTTTCAAGTATATTGCCCATTGTGTGTATTTCTTTACAGGTACCGCAATGTGTCCTCATATTCACTTTATTGTATGGTGGATGGTTGTACTATGCACTTAGCCGGATAAACAGCACCTTACTTGTTCTACCTCACATATACATACTGCATCTGAGGGCGATTTCAGATCTGACCATTTACGCTGGATCTGGCCCGGGTCCGCAAGGTCCTTTTTATGCTGGTTCGGGTGGCGGTGTGTGCCATCGTAAATCGTAATCCTGACGGTCCATCAGCCGGACTATGTATTTCAGCTGTGCAGCAGAGCTAAATGATGAGGATCGCCTGGATGCCATTTTCTAAAATTCGCTCTGCCACTGAGGAGTGCACGCCGCGGCCTCTCGTCGTACGTGCCTGCATATTACGTAATCGCATAGACAATAGTACGCTGAGGATTTGTACGCTATTTGTACGCTCATGCTTATGTCTTCTAAGAAGTTGCGTACATTTTTTAAGAGTGTTCGTTATTAGTGCGCGAATCTTCGCTAATAGCACATGATAACGTATATTTTGTACGCAAATACAACAAATCTATTCTTAGGAAAAGTTCGGCGAATGTTCGGCGAATAAAATTTTGAATGATTCGCTCATCTCTAATCACAAGGTTGGGGATGAGGAGGCAGAGGAGGACATTGGCACAGAAATCCCACAATTAAAATACATAGGCGGCATTGCCATTACCTGGCAAAGTTGCCTGTGTGCCTGGCCTGGAACCACATTTACCCAGTGGGCTGTGAACAACATATATTATCCTTAACCATAGTTACAACTCCATACGTCAGAGCTGGCGTGAACTCTAGCAGACACGAGAGGCCCAAGGACTGGCCATGCTTTTGCTTAATGTATATGTGCAGGGCTGGTATAGCTTTTTTTGGAAAAGCAATGTCGGCTTGGGACTCTTCAGCTTCGGTGGGCACAAGCCATCAATTCTCTGTAAATATGCAGAGTCAACTAAATGGAAAGGGAAGGACTACAGTAACAGCAACTTGATCAGGTGCACGTTCAGCTTCTGTGCAGTTGGATGAGTGCACGCATACTGTCGTCTTTTTGCACTCGCCTCTGTTACTGATTGCTGTCGAAACAAGTTATGGGGAGCAGTAGGAGCATAAGAAACAATAGAAGACATTGAAGTCAATCGGAAGGAATGACAGCTTCCTTCTGCTAACATTGTCGAGCACTGATAACCTGCCTGAGGACAATGATACAGTTGAATTCAGGAAGGCATCTGCGGCCGCCACTCAGGTGTATATTTACCTGGTCCTCCTAGCATTATTTATTGCTGAGAGCATCAGATTGTTATGTACCCAGAGGGCTCAGGCGGCCCCATGGAAATCATCCCACCGGTAAATTTCCCTGGGTGGTCTATGGTCAGTCTGCCACTGTAATAGAACCAAGCTTAGTGCTTAAATCCAGCAACAGGATCAAGTGTAAAGACTTGGTATAAATCACACTTGCCACTTTTGGCTATGGTGTCATAAATTGTGTAAAGAATAATGCCATATAATATAGTAAAAAAATATCATAATAAAGCTGGCTTGTACAGAATATATAATGTGACTGAAGTGTGGTGTGTGCTAACTTTCTCTTGCTTACTGGCCACAGCTTAATAATGCCAGTATGTGACTGAATAATGCACAAACCGTACATAAACCATGGACATGTTCAGCAGCCGGTAAGTTCAGGACATGAAATTTGTTCACTCTGTGACATGCAATCCATTCCTCATTGGCAAGTCCTGGATTCCACAACGAATACAAGTGAATATCTTTTATCCAACCATGGCATTTGCAAGCAGTGTTTTGCTCAGACTTGACTTGCTGGTGAATAAAACAAATTGAAAGTTATTTTCCACATGTTTGAGTAATAAAGCATATAAAATACACAGATTTCATAATAAAAGATATATTATGCATTGAATCACATGATTGTATTTAATTGGATTGTGTTGATTTGAACCTCTTAGATAGGTATGCAGCCATTCTAAATAGAGAACCTGCAGTCCTAGAAAATGATAGGATTATACAGTCAACATAATTGTGATATATCTCTGACATGAGTCGGGATACCAAACCATTTTAAAGAGATTACTGAGTATATAAAAAAAACATTTAAAAAAGTCTTGTGCCTTACCTTGTTAGTATGAAGGCACCTTTTCAGGAGCATATTAAAGGAAATGGCTTTTTATTATTTTATAAAATTACAAACCTAGACCTAGAAATCATAACCTAGTCGCCTTTTGATCTTTAGTGAGGATTTTTGAGTTTGAAAATAAAATAGGAAAGGAAATGATGATTAGATATTGAACTTTATGGAGAATGCACTTAGATTATCTGTGAAAGTTCATAACCTTAAACAAACGGACAAGAAAAATACTTTATAACTGTATAGCATTTAAGAAATGAAAATATTTCATCATGGTTTAGTTTATCAGCAGTCCTAAGCATTTATTTAATCCTTTAAGAAAGCATATGGTTCATAAAAATGTTGCAAGTAATAGACAATACCAGGGCATCTAGAATAACAAATACAAAAGTTAATAAATTATTTGTATCATCTAAAAAATGCTTCAAAAATAAAGCAAATAATAGTCTAAACCTTATCTAATCATAATCAATTTAATATACTCAATAGAGGTCATGTGACTGCCCCCCATGTGATGTCTCTTCCATTAAAACACACTGCACCTGCACTAAGCTCCCAACAGTACAAGTGCAGATAGCAGGTTTTTGAGGAGAAACATCAAATGGAGGTGATTTGCCTGGTCACATGATCCTCCATCAGCGGCCATCTTATGGACAGAATCTCTCTGTGGACAGCACAAAAGACTTTATGAACAAGGGACGTACCTGATAAAATATAAAAACTGGGTATCAACAAAGGCTATATTAGCAAGTGCCATATAATCATCTCACAAACACATTGATCAACATTAACCAGAAAGTGTTCAACCTTGTTAGGACCAGCATTTCAAACCCAGAAGATCTGACCAATTAATTAAGAGGCACATGTCATAAATTTGTCGCATTTTCTGCTATCCATGTGCTAGAACAGAAATCTACTCCAATGAAGAGCTGCAGTAGATTTCTGGTGTAAGGTTTACAAGTTTTTGGAGTTTCTTTTTTCTCTTGCCCACACCATACTCACTTTTTAGAAAAGTGTTGAGGGCGTTGGAAAAAAGCTAAAAAGGCTCATACAACAAAATTTGCAACTTTTCTTCACTGAAAAACCGGTGCAGAACATTAGTACATCACATTAGTTTCATCACATATTCATCATCAAACTCATCATGTATTACACACTGTATATAATATATATTTTGAGTGTAAACAAAGTCAAACTGAGAAGAGTTGCCAAGCAGAATTTTTCTTTTTTCTAGACAACTTATCCCAAAATCACAGACATTTTTTACGGACAAATTGGAAACCATAATAAATTATAAAGATTATAAGTAATATAGGCCTATAGCTCAGCATTTACTTACAGCTGTAAAATTATGATAATTACCACCAACATAATCTAGTTTAAGTATCACCAGCCTCACAAAAAATAATGGACAAGTCTATTTTTTTTCATGGACACAAGAAAAAAGTCACCTATTTTTACGGACTGTCCTGAAATCTCTATACAGTTGGCAAACCTGAAACTGAGGTGTATGTGAGTGTCTACTCAACCATAGAGAACATAGCTGTAGGGTCAGTTCATCTATAGTGGATATGTGCTGCAGAATTTAAGCTGAAAGATTTCCGTACGGCAAATCTGCAGTCTTACAGTGCCTTGCGAAAGTATTCGGCCCCCTGGAACTTTTCAACCTTTTGCCACATTTCAGGCTTCAAACAAAAAGATATAACATTTTAAATTTTTGGTGAAGAATCAACAAGTGGGTCACAATTGTGAAGTGGAACGAAATTTATTAGATAATTTAAACATTTTTGTAATAATAAAACTGAAAAGTGGGGCGTGCAAAATTATTCTGCCCCCTTGCATTAATACTTTGTTGCGCCACCTTTTGCTGCAATTACAGCTGCAAGTCACTTGGGGTATGTCTCTATCAGTTTTGCACATCTAGAGACTGAAATTCTTGCCCATTCTTCCTTGCAAAAAAGCTCGAGCTCTTTGAGGTTGGATGGAGAGCGTTTGTGAACATCAGTTTTCAGCTCTTTCCACATATTCTCAATTGGATTCAGGTCTGGACTTTGACTTGGCCATTCTAAGACCTGGATACGTTTATTTTTGAACCATTCCATTGTAGATTTTGCTTTATGTTTGGGATCATTGCCTTATTGGAAGATAAATCTCCGTCCTAGTCTCAGGTCTTTTGCAGACTCCAACAGGTTTTCATCCAGAATGGTCCTGTATTTGGCTCCATCCATCTTCCCATCAATTTTAACCATCTTCCCTGTCCCTGCTGATGAAAAGCAGGCCCAAACCATGATGCTACCACTACCATGTTTGACAGTGGGGATGGTGTGTTCAGGGTTATGAGCTGTGTTGCATTTACGCCAAACATATCGTTTTGCATTGTTTCCAAAAAGTTCGATTTTGGTTTCATTTGACCAGAGCACCTTCTTCCACATGTTTGGTGTGTCTCCCAGGTGGCTTGTGGCAAACTGTAAACGAGACTTATTATGGATATCTTTCAGAAATGGCTTTCTTCTTGCCACTCTTTCATAAAGGCCAGATTTGTGAAGTGTTCGACTGATTGTTGTCCTATGAACAGACTCTCCCTCCTCAGCTGTAGATCTCTACAGTTCATCCAGAGTGATCATGGGCCTTTTGGCTGCATCTCTGATCAGTCTTCTCCTTGTTTGAGATAAAGTTTAGAGGGACAGCCGGGTCTTGGTAGATTTGCAGTGGTCTGTACTCCTTCCATTTCAATATGATTTCTTGCACAGTGCTCCTTGGGATGTTTAAAGCTTGGGAAATCTTTTGGTATCCAAATCCGGCTTTAAACTTCTCCACAACAGTATCACCTGGTGTGTTCCTTGGTCTTCATGATGCTCTTTGTGCTTTAAACAGAACCCTGAAACTATCACAGAGCAGGTGCATTTATGCGGAGACTTGATTACACACAGGTGGATTCTATTTATCTTCATCAGTCATTTAGGACAACATTGGATCATTCAGAGATCCTCAATGAACTTCTGGAGTGAGTTTTCTGAACTGAAAGTAAATGGGCCGAATAATTTTACACGCCCAACTTTTTTTTATTATTATTACAAAAAAAGTTTAAATGATCCAATACATTTTGGTCCACTTCACAATTGTGACCCACTTGTTGTTGATTCTTCACCAAAAATGTAAAATGTTATATATCTTTTTGTTTGAAGCCTGAAATGTGGCAAAAGGTTGAAAAGTTCCAGGGGGTCAAATACTTTCGCAAGGCACTGTACCTACAAAAAGGATAAGATTTTTAAAAAATAACATGCGTAAAGAGTTTTCAAGGAAAATGACCTGTGTTGCATATTTGAAATCTGGGTGGTGGTATTATGGTATCTATGAAGAGAAGTATGGATATATAAATTTATTGCATTTACTGCATCTAAATTAGGATGAAATAACATAAATGCATTACATAAAAGGGTGATTAGACAAATTCCAGGAAGGAGGGCTCAGCCTGTTTGGAGAAGAGCTAGTTTTGCTTGTGTATGAGTTTTTCCTCCCCAAATTCACATGTTGCTTAAAGAGACACCCATCTTTGAACAAACTAACGGGTGCTTAGAAGCTCAATACTAAAGCACTAGTAGTAGTAATAATTATAATAATACTATTCGTCATTCACCAAAAAATAATTAGGCACTTTATGTTCTCTCACTGCATTAACTGTTAGCATAGGGTACAAATAATTTACAATTCAATTAAACATTTTGTGCATCCCTATCTCCAACAAGGTGCAGTGATATTTTTTCTAGACATATTGAAGTCAGTAATGCAATTGCAGTCATATTTTTCATCTTCATGCTTGTTTTTCAGACATTCTTACAATGTTCCTTAGTTTTTTAAACAAGAAATTGATTAGAAGAAGCAAACATACAGTATCACCAGTACATCGTCTTTCACATTGCATGTGTATTATTGTAATATTAAAACAGAACTTATACTCTTCATGGCCATGGAACTGTTTTGTAATGAAAGCATGTACGAATGATAGACTCTGATGCCATGATGATGATGATGATGATGATGATTTAACAGCTTCACAAATGACTGTTAATCATGTTACATTTTGCAGTCACTACATTCAAATATTGCCCCTGTTGCTTCTTTTTGGTGTCATGTGCAATATCTAAAAATAACTAAAAAAAAAGTGTAAAATACTTAGTAAATGTGGTGCAAAGCATATAAGCCAAATTTAAAGTGTAGATGAATTAAATTATTGCAGGGGGGACAGCAGACAGCAGAGGGCCCCTGTGCAAGGAATGTGTCTGCCCCCCCCCTCCTTTCCCAAACCAAATTCTCAACCTAACCAATGGTGTCCTAACATTACATATAGCAATACAAAACACACAGGGTAAGGCTACTTTCACACATGCAGCACTACGCTCCGGCCACCTGATTTGGCAGAGAATGCAAGAAATTGGCCGGACACAAACTCAGGCATGCAGCAGTTTGTTTCCCGCTGATTCTTGGCATTTTTGCCAGATTGTGGCCGGATCTCTGCCTGACCTCATTACAGTTAATGGGGCTGGCGGGCATTCTGCATCCAGCAGTGCCGGAGCCGGTGAATTCCAGAAGGCTGTTATCTGCTGGACCAGCCTGCCAGAATCACTAACGCAGATGTGAAAGTAGCCTAATACAGGTCCACATACCTCTTACATCCAGTGACGTCTTCTTAGATGTAGATGTTCTCTTTCCTCATCTTCTCCTTTCAGACCAGACCGCCATGATGATTTCTTCCAGCCATCTCTTCTCTCTGTGGAGTTTGACAAATAGACATCTTAGTTTCCTACTTTTCCATCATTCTCCCACCTTCTTGAACTCTGACTCTGACATCCTGCCACCCCCAATACTGTGCCCACTGTGCTCCCCAAAACTATACTGCAGAAACAGTCCCCCTCAAATACTACCGCCTTCAGTAATTAAAATAACTGCACCCAGGAAATAGTGTCCCTGACACTAAATTATAACCAAAATGTTCCCCAAAAATAACTGTGATAAGCTGATACTGTGCCCCCACCATAATAGTGCTCCCCAAAGTCCCACCAATAGAAATAATTAGTGCCCCCGGCCAGCCAATGTCCCCATAGTGCCCTCATTATGTGTGCCAATGCCCCCTACTGTGTGCCCAAAAAACCCTCTTAGTGCCCCTATACAATAGTGCTCCTCCCCCCCTTCTCTATAGTGCCCCCATGTCTGCCAGTATAAGATAGGGCCCCCATAGTGATCCTCCCCCTCCATAGTGCCAGTATATATATATGTATATATATTTATATATGTATATATATATATATATATATATATATATATATGGACAAAGAACGGACAGCACCTCCTACAGGTGAGAGTCAGGTGCAAGCTACCTATTGGCTAATTAAATACTAAACAGAGAATGGCAGCAGCACTAGATAAGCCATGACACATAAAATGAACATGAGGTGATTGTGTGAAAAGGTAGAAAAGCATAACTGCTATGTAGTAAGTAATATGGAAGCTCTTAGCGCATATAAATGATCATAAATATGTCGGGCTCATCCACCAACGATCAAGGTGGCTTCCAATCGGATGAGTCCTACACTAACACTAACCTGCATCCTACACAAACCAGCAGGCCCATATCAGGAGAACATCATACCTGGTCAGAAGCTGCACCAGTGTGAACAGGAGTGCTAAATTCCCAGAGGAGGCCAATCCTCCTCTATATATACATAAGGACAAAGAACGGACAGCACCTCCTACAGGTGAGAGTCAGGTGCAAGCTACCTATTGGCTAATTAAATACTAAACAGAGAATGGCAGCAGCACTAGATAAGCCATGACACATAAAATGAACATGAGGTGAATGTGTGAAAAGGTAAAAAAGCATAACTGCTATGTAGTAAGTAATATGGAAGCTCTTAGCGCATATAAATGATCATAAATATGTCGGGCTCATCCACCAACGATCAAGGTGGCTTCCAATCGGATGAGTCCTACACTAACACTGACCTGCATCCTACACAAACCAGCAGGCCCATATCAGGAGAACATCATACCTGGTCAGAAGCTGCACCAGTGTGAACAGGAGTGCTAAATTCCCAGAGGAGGCCAATCCTCCTCTATATATACATAAGGACAAAGAACGGACAGCACCTCCTACAGGTGAGAGTCAGGTGCAAGATACCTATTGGCTAATTAAACACTAAACAGAGAATGGCAGCAGCACTAGATAAGCCATGACACATAAAATGAACATGAGGTGAATGTGTGAAAAGGTAAAAAAGCATAACTGCTATGTAGTAAGTAATATGGAAGCTCTTAGCGCATATAAATGATCATAAATATGTCGGGCTCATCCACCAACGATCAAGGTGGCTTCCAATCGGATGAGTCCTACACTAACACTGACCTGCATCCTACATAAACCGGCAGGCCCATATCAGGAGAACATCATACCTGGTCAGAAGCTGCACCAGTGTGAACAGGAGTGCTAAATTCCCAGAGGAGGCCAATCCTCCTCTATATATACATAAGGACAAAGAACGGACAGCACCTCCTACAGGTGAGAGTCAGGTGCAAGCTACCTATTGGCTAATTAAATACTAAACAGAGAATGGCAGCAGCACTAGATAAGCCATGACACATAAAATATATATATATATGTGTGTATATATATATATATATATATATATATATAGCCCCCCATAGTGGTCCTCCTCCTCCAGAGTGCCCCTCATTGTGCTCCTCCTCCATAGTGCCCCCCATGTGAGCCAGTATATATGATAGGGCCCCCATAGTGCCAGTATATATATATATATATATATATATATATATATATAGCCCCCCATAATGCTCCTCCTAGATAGTGCCCCCATAGTGCTCCTCCTCCATAGTGCCCCCATAGTGCTCCTCCTCCATAGTGCCCCCCATGTGAGCCAGTATATATGATAGGGCCCCCATAGTGCCAATATATATATATATATATATATATATATATATATATATATATATAGGGCCCCCCATAGTGCTCCTCCTAGATAGTGCCCCTATAGTGCTCCTCCTCCATAGTGCCCCTATAGTGCTCCTCCTCCATAGTGGCCCCCATAGTGTTCCTCCTCCATAGTGCCCTCCATAGTGCCCCCATTGTGCTCCCCCTCCATAGTGCCCCCATTGTGCTCCTCCTTCATAGTGGCCCCCATAATGCTCCTCCTCCATAGTGCCCCATTGTGCTCCTCTTCCATAGTGCCCACATTGTGCTCCTCCTCCATAGTGCCCTCCATAGTGCCCCCATTGTGCTCCTCCTCCATAGTGCCCTCATAGTGCTCCTCCTCCATAATGCCCCTCCTCCATAGTGGCCCCCATAGTGTTCCTCCTCCATTGTGCCCCCATTGTGCTCCCCCTCCATAGTGCCCCCATTGTGCTCCTCCTCCATAGTGCCCTCCATAGTGCTCCTCCTCCATAGTGCCCCAATTGTGCTCCCCCTCCATAGTGCCCCCATAGTGCTCCTACTCCATAGTGGCCCCCATAGTGCTCCTCCTCCATAGTGCCCTCATTGTGCTCCTCCTCCATAGTGCCCCCATTGTGCTCCTCCTCTATAGTGCCCTCCATAGTGCCCCCATTGTGCTTCTCCTTCATAGTGGCCCCCCATAGTGCTCCTCTTCCATAGTGCCCCCATTGTGCTCCTCTTCCATAGTGCCCCCATTGTGCTCCTCTTCCATAGTGCCCCCATTGTGCTCCTCCTCCATAGTGCCCCCATTGTGCTCCTCCTCCATAGTGCCCTCATAGTGCTCCTCCTCCATAGTGCCCCTCCTCCATAGTGGCCCCCATTGTGCTCCTCCTCCATAGTGCCCTCCATAGTGCTCCCCCTCCATAGTGCCCCAGTAGTGCTCCCCCTCCATAGTGCCCCCATAGTGCTCCTCCTCCATAGTGGCCCCCAAAGTGCTCCTCCTCCATAGTGCCCTCCATAGTGCTCCTCCCCCATAATGCCCCCACTGTGTGCCAGCTTAAATGAAAAAAATTAACACTTATACTTACCTCCTTGCCTCTGTCAGCGACGCGATGCAGGCCTCTTCCGGCCTGTGTCCCGCGCTGTACAGCTCAGGCGGCGCGATGACGTCATCGCGCCGCCTGTGCCGGCCTCTGATAGGCTACAGGCCTAGTGCCTGCAGCCTATCAGAGGAACGGGGAAGGGAGACGCCTCTCCCTCCCTTGCCCTGCATTATCCATCGGTATCGCCGTCCTAAGGACGGCGATACAGATGAATATAGAGATGAGCGCTTCCAAAATGGAAGCGCTCATCTCTCCCTGCCGCCGGTAAGAAAGGGCCCCCCTCCGGCCCTGGGCCCCTGAATTATTGTGCATTTTCATTAGTAAATCTCCCTCAGTATACGCTTAGTTCTGGAAGGAGGTATTTCATGCAAATCTATGAAATTAGAACCATTCACTGTAACAATTTATTTTATATTTCTCAGTTTAGCCTTAATGAGGTTAATATGAATTTACTGAGATTGAGTATAAAGTAAGTTGCTTCCATTACTGATGTCATTAGGCTGTTTTATTACTACAGGTTATGTGAATGGCTGTCTTACTAATCAGGAAAATGAGGGAAGCCTCATTATGACTGTGTATCATGCATTATGTTCAGTTGAGACCTGTCCTTCTCCTTACATAAAGGTTAACTCCAAATCCTACTATTTTCAATTAAACTAATTGTAATATCCTCCCCTTGCTTACCAAGGCAGTGGTAGATTAAGTTGACCGTAGGACCTGGGCTCTTCCCCAAACTTCCCCTTCCCCCATGTCACCCTTGTATAGTCGTTACCAGATCTGTCTGTGCTGGCATTGCCTGTCGTGACACATTTATGCATTTAGGAACTACTGCACACAAATCTTTTGCCACTTTAGGCAAGTCTGTCTGCCCTAATCTCTCTTCATGTGCCTAGTTATGCACTCCATTCTGCTAAAGTCCAAATGTTGCCTTCAACTTCCTATTCCAGTGTCCAGAACCTCTACTTGTGCTCTTCTTAAGCTTACTCTAAAAACTCACATCTTCAAGGAAACCTACCATAATGCCTAGCAAATAAACTATTGGGGTGATTTATTAAGCTGAAATATGCCTATATTAGTTGCGCTGCAATCTGCGACTTCTCTCCATTCACGCCAGATGGCATGGCGTGGGTGGGAAAGGGAACGGGCCAGGAAGTTTCCTCCACTTTACAATATATCCACCCATAGTACTTCTGATCATAGAGAACCCCATGGGAAGCTGGCTCACTCAACTAAGTCTGCACATGTTTAAAAAAGAATAAACATTTAAATTGCTTTCCATTAAATAAAACAAAATAAAACTCATATGTGGAAATGCCTATATATATATATATATCAGTGCTCCAGACTAATAAAAATACCTAGGAACCATTGGCCCCTGAACTGAAAAATTTAGGAGCCAAATAAAATTTTTAGTCGCCAAATTTAAATACAAGTAATTCTAATTAAAAAAAGACTTGGAGGAGAAGATGAGGTGCCGGTCACAGTAGTGAGCCCACTCTCCATACAGCATACTTCCTGCCAGCACTAGGAAACATATAGGAGACTACAGCACCACATACTTCCTACATCCAGCGACATCTCCTGTCATGTAGATCTTCTCTTTACTCTTCTCCTTCATTTGACCCAGACCTCCATGACAAATTCTTCCAGCTGCATCTAGTATCTGCAAAGTTTGTTAAAAACATATTAGATTTCTTAATTTTTCTATAAGCCTCCCCATATTTTCCACACAACCTCCCTCATCCTGCTGTGGCCCTCCGAGTCCTGCGCCCACTGTGCTCCCCAATGCCCCTGCTGAAAAAATAGTGACCCCAGTTGACATAATGTCCTTATGGTGCCTCCAGCAATTATAATGCTCTCTAGAGTGCCTTCCCCCAGTAATAATAATGTCCGCTAAAATTCCCCCAGTAATAATAAATCCCTATAGAGTGCCTTCCCCCAGTAATATTGCCTGTATAGTATCCCCAAAAATATTGTCCCCTATTATGTCCCTGTAATAGAAATGCTCATACAGTGCCTTCAGCATTAATATCCCCTATTTTACCCAAGGTAAAAATGCCACTATAGTGCTCCCAGTATTAATGTCCCTTATAGTGCCCCTAGTAGTAATGCCCATGTACAAAAAAATCCCACTATAGTGCCCCAGGATTAAATTGCCCCCCGGTGCATTCAGTATTG
This sequence comes from Rhinella marina, assembly GCA_900303285.1. Taxonomy (NCBI): domain Eukaryota; kingdom Metazoa; phylum Chordata; class Amphibia; order Anura; family Bufonidae; genus Rhinella; species Rhinella marina. Next base: position 29,815 of record ONZH01025841.1, read on the forward strand.
CCTCATATAGTGCCCTAATTTAAAAAAAAGCCTTGGTAATGCCCCCTATAGGGCCACAGTAAGTCCCCAGTGCTACCAGTAATGGCCCTTATACTGTCCACTGTATAAAAAAGTCCTCTAGCCTGCCCCAATAATGCTGCCAGTTATGCCCCCCACAATGAACCCCAGTATTAATGTCCCCCAAAGTGCCTTTCCATTAGTAATATCCTCCAGAGCGCCCCTCCAGTAGTAATGTCCCCCACAGTGCCCCTCCAGTAGTAATCTCCCTGACATTAGTAACATCCCCCCACAAAGCACTATCAATACTTAATGTCCCCCACGGTGCCCCTCCAGTGGTAACATCAGCCAAACCCACCCTTCTGTAATAATATCCCCCACAGTGCCCCTCCTGTAGTAATGTCCCAAACAGTGCCCCTCCTGTAGTGTCCCTCATAGTGCTCCCATTGAGTAATGCCCCCTGCAGTGCCCCTTCAGTATTATGTCCCCAATGCCCCCTGCACTGCTATCCTTTCTGTTAGTCCCCCAAGTCGGCAGTGGAAAAAAAATAAACTCACCTGTACTCCATGTTCGCTGGGGTTCACGATGCAGGCCACAAACATTTCTGGTCTGTGGCCTGGGATGGAGGGATGCAGGCAGGTAAATAGAAGCATGCCGCTTTGCTGTGTCCCGGCGCAGAAGGGCGTGATTATATCATCACGCATGCGCCGGCCGTGATGACGTCATCACGCACGCCTACGTGGGTATTTACCTCTCTTAGGCTTCAGGCCTTCTAAGCCTGAAGGCTATGAGGATGATCGTAGGGTTGTCACGATACCAAAATTTTGATCCGATTTCGATACCATAAAAAAGTATTGCGGTACTCGATACCATTCAATACCACTCGAAAAAAAAATGAAACACAAAAAAAGCAGCGTGCATTCCGCATTTTATGGAACGTCTAACCCATAATAGAACAGTCCTATCCTATTTTTTGGGGGGACAAGGTGACTAAAAAATGGTGAATTGTGCAGTTTTAATTTTTTTTTTCTGTTACGTGTTCACCGCATAGGAGATTTTTTTTATATTTTAATAGTTTGGACTTTTCGGATGTGGCAATAAGTAAAATGTTTATTTATTTATTGTTTTTTTTTACTTTTTATTTACTAAATATTAGCCACCTTAGGGGCTAGAACTCTTGTCGTATTCACCCTAATAGAGATCTATTAGGGTGAAAAGGACTTCACACTCTCACTGCTGCCCTGGGCTTTGTGCACACAGCAGCAGGGAGCTTACCATGGCAGCCAGGACTTCAGTAGCATCCTGGTAGCCATGATAACCGATTGGTGCGGCACCTGAGTGGTTAACTACCGCTGATCGCAGCTCCCTGTCATACAGATCGGGTGCCGGCTATGTGATTCTGTGCCAGAACCCTCCTCCTGTACTGGTATTAAACATAGTTATCATCATTGGTGGCGCAGTGGCCACAGCCCCTCCCCTCCTCCGCCCCTCTCTTCTCTCAGTGGTGGCAGCGACAGCAGCAGCACAGGGGGGAGGGAGAAACTGCTTCCTTAATCCTGTGCTGCTAAGGGAACATGGAGCGTGCTGAGAGCAGCGTGCACCATGTTCTCTGATACTGCGCTACTGCGCAGCCTAGTATCGGTAAATGATTGTCGGATCTAGGCGCACATGGCGACAAAACTAAAAAGTCTTGTCGCCATTTGTAAATTCTAAGTTGCTCCATTTTGGTCGCCATCTGGAGCACTGTATATATATATATACAGTGCATTGCGAAAGTATTCGCCCCCTGGAACTTTTCAACCTTTTGCCACATTTCAGGCTTCAAACAAAAAGATATAACATTTTAAATTTTTGGTGAAGAATCAACAACAAGTGGGTTACAATTGTGAAGTGGAACAAAATTTATTGGATCATTTAAACTTTTATTGTAATAATAAAGCTGAAAAGTTGGGCGTGTAAAATTATTCGGCCCATTTACTTTCAGTTCAGAAAACTCACTCCAGAAGTTCATTGAGGATCTCTAAATGATCCAATGTTGTCCTAAATGACTGATGAAGATAAATAGAATCCACCTGTGTGTAATCAAGTCTCCGTATAAATGCACCTGCTCTGTGATAGTTTCAGGGTTCTGTTTAAAGCACAGAGAGCATCATGAAGACCAAGGAACACATCAGGCAGGTCTGTGATACTGTTGTGGAGAAGTTTAAAGCCAGATTTGGATACCAAAAGATTTCCCAAGCTTTAAACATCCCAAGGAGCACTGTGCAAGCGATCATATTGAAATGGCAGGAGTATCAGACCACTGCAAATCTACCAAGACCCGGCCGTCCCTCTAAACAATCATCTCAAACAAGGAGAAGACTGATCAGAGATGCAGCCAAGAGGCCTATGATCACTCTGGATGAACTGCAGAGATCTACAGCTGAGGTGGGAGAGTCTGTCCATAGGACAACAATCAGTCGAACACTTCACAAATCTGGCCTTTATGGAAGAGTGGCAAGAAGAAAGCCATTTCTCAAAGATATCCACAAAAAGTCTTGTTTACAGTTTGCTACAAGCCACCTGGGAGACACACCAAACATGTGGAAGAAGGTGCTCTGGTCAGATTAAACCAAAATTGAACTTTTTGGAAACAATGCAAAACGATATGTTTGGCGTAAAAGCAACACAGCTCGTCACCCTGAACACACCATCCCCACTGTCAAACGTGGTGGTGGAAGCATCATGGTTTGGGCCTGCTTTTCATCAGCAGGCACAGGAAAGATGGTTAAAATTGATGGGAAGATGGATGAAGCCAAATACAGGACCATTCTGAATGAAAACCTGTTGGAGTCTGCAAAAGACCTGAGACTAGGACGGAGATTTATCTTCCAACAAGACAATGATACGAAACATAAAGCAAAATCTACTATGGAATGGTTCAAAAATAAACGTATCCCGGTCTTAGAATGGCCAAGTCAAAGTCCAGACCTGAATCCAATTGAGAATATGTGGAAAGAGCTGAAAACTGTTGTTTACAAACGCTCTCCATCCAACCTCAAAGAGCTCGAGCTGTTTTGCAAGGAAGAATGGGCAAGAATTAAGTCTCTAGATGTGCAAAACTGATAGAGACATACCCCAAGTGACTTGCAGCTGTAATTGCAGCAAAAGGTGGCGCAACAAAGTATTAATGCAAGGGGGCCGAATAATTTTGAACGCACCACTTTTCAGTTTTATTATTACAAAAAAAGTTTAAATGATCCAATAAATTTCGTTCCACTTCACAATTGTGACCCACTTGTTGTTGATTCTTCACCAAAAATGTAAAATGTTATATCTTTTTGTTTGAAGCCTGAAATGTGGCAAAAGGTTGAAAAGTTCCAGGGGGCCGAATACTTTCGCAAGGCACTGTATACTGTATATATATATATATATATATATATATATATATATATATATATAATCATAATAATATAATCACTCCAACAGCATAACCGCATATATCTAGCTTAAAAAATGTCTGAAAATGAAAACAAAAAAGAGTCCTTAGAAGCCAAAAATGTCTTGGTCTGTAATGTGTTAATTAAATCTTGACTGCTGATAATGCCAGGGTCCGAAGTGGAACAAATACCTCTGCCCCTGTTGTAAAACAAAATATTTTTATCATTACTACTATTATTATTATTGCCTTATTGACCTTCTAGTATTAGACACAATCTGTGGCCGTATCCATATGGCGAATGTACAGAACATAATATGCCCATGGGTAAGAGACCTTTGTTCACTTTGGGCCCAGAGGTGGGATTCGCACCTAACTGACATTACAAGAATTATAAACATTCTTTGGCTAAAGAGCTTGTCCCATCTGGAACATTTATGACATATTGATAGGATAAGCCATCAATGTTCCAGATGGAGTAACCTCTTTAGCAAAAGAATATTTGTAATATTCTTGTATTATATGTGTATTTTAGCAATGGATGAGTGTGCTTATTCCTCTATGTTAATGCATTATTTATATCCTAGAACTGCATTTTAATAGATCAGAGAAAAAATATCCTTCAAAATGTTCCCTAACTAAAGCAGGGATTTGGTCTGTTGCTTTGCAAAGCTCATCATATAAGCTGCTTGACCTAACATTTGTCTTTTGATATCTCCTTTAAAGTGAGAAGAAACCAGTTCAAGTAGCAAACCTACTTTAATGGCCTTTAGCATCCATCATGTTCCCTGACTTCATCTGCATCCTTGCAAAAAGAGGCATCGGTACATACTCATTGGATAATTGCAATGTTGATGCATTAAAATTCACTTGCCCTTTCCCTTTCTCCCCCTGGTTGGAAGAATCAGTTGTAAAAAGGTCAAACACATAACTTTGAGCCTCTAGCCGTCTCTGTTCTTTTCTTTTGCAATTCTTCTCTCTGATTAAACTGCCAGATAAATCTAGGCACCATTGCCCAGCCTTTCACATTGAATGATCTCCTGCATCTGTTGTTATGCACATTGTTAAGAAGGTATGCAGCTATAGTTGTTTCACCTACACATTGCTTTATGCCATCTTTCATTTATTCTCTCTGTAAGTTCCTCTAACAATAGCAATGGTTGATAAAATTAAACATAGTCCTAACAGTTATAGGCGAACAGACAAATGAATATGCATATGATTTTCCTTTTCCTTACCACTAGGTACTAGAGACTAGTGAATCAATTCTAAACGAATGATATTTGTAACAAATTTCACAAAAATTCATCTAAACAAATCTGGAGTTTTGTTGACTCGCTTCAGATAAATCTTGTTAAAGGAAACCCACCATTTTACATGTAAAATTCAGTACAGTAGCAAGGGAAACAAGTCAAGAAAACAAAGATGGAGGATCACATGACCCAAGCGCAGCCCTGGCTGGCTGACAATACTTTCCCGTCAGCCTGACAGCCAATTTGAAATGAGGATAATGGTTCTGCGCAGCCCTGAAGCACAGATGCCACTGATGTTATAGAACACGTCTTCCATGTCTCAGATATCAATTAAAGACATTAGTAAGCTTGAAATATGAGCCCTACTTCAAAAATAAGCCCTAATTACAGTTCAATAAAAACAGTGTTCAAGCAGCTATACGTGTAATAAATAGAATACAGCAGGACAGAAGACCCTTACAAAGAAAGCAGAGACCGTCAAAAAGAATTGTACCCCACAACAATAAGGGTTAGCTAATGCCTGGTTCCAGTTGCCACACTCGCATCACTCCACACCCGAGCCCACTAAGGCTGGCACACAGAGAGCGGGTACTGGTAGTCCTGCTAATGTTGTCACGCACAGAACGGGTAGCGCTAGTCCCACTGACATCATTCCACTCCTGAGCCTATGTATTGTGGCTGCTTTCGGTCACCAGGTGGAGCTGCTGTGGTTGAACGCAACTGGAACAGGAAGGGATGTGACAGTGATGCGCCTTTGACGTGAGTGAAGTGTTTGAGGAGATCTGGTGAGTGAATGATCATGAATTCCAGTTAATGTAGACTGTTGTACAGTACATGGATCTCAAGAAATTCATGATAGAATTCAGGGTTTGGAGAGTTATGCTGATGTTCCAGAACATAATGACATGATAATATTTCAATAAATGTTGATTTTTTTCTTCAAGAATAAATGTTTGATTGTTCATGGAAAAAAATAAGACATCCTCCAAAAATAAGCCCTAGCCCTTTTTTTCGGAGCAAAAAATAATATAAGACCCTGTCTTATTTTTGGAGAAACACGGTATTATAGGGTCTTGCAGGGAAAGTATAGAGATTGTAAAGGAGATATATTTAGTTAAGTAGATTGAATTACTAGGTAGAAAGTCTCAGAGGCAAGCTCTGCTCCTGTCGGACATTTTAATACTTTTTTTTTTGTAAGCCAAATCAATAGGTGATGTAAAGTTAGACAAAAGTGAATCATTTAGCATGAGCACCAGATTGATAAATGTAATTTGTCTTTAGACTAAGTCTCAGAGGTAATTCATTATAAGGTTGTTTGATTCAGGTTTTTTTTTTTTTTGCACCAAATTTAACAAATGTTAAAACTGTCTAGGTTGTGGAAAGGGCTGATTTCAAAAAGTTGCACGCCTGGTGATAAATTTGTTACAATTTACTCTAAAAGAGGCCACAACTCCTTTAATAGTGGCTGATTGATGCATAACAAGATAACATGTTTTATGAGTTTCTAAAAATATAAAGATCAAAAACAAATTAAAATTTCAAATCACCTCCCTTTCATTCTTCAAACAGCTGATCACCAGGGGTGTCAGAAGTTAGACCTTCACTGATCAGATTCTGGTGACCTATTCTTAGGTCATCAAAATTTTAGTCCCAAAACCCCTTTATTAATCCGTGCTCATGCAAATCAATTATTATGACATTGTAATTAGGCTTAGCGAATCCGCTCTGGATTGCTCTACCCAAATTGCTCTTTTTCCTAAACCCAATTCAGTTAAGCCTTATTGTAATGTCAGAAGTAACAGTCATCATGATATTCTAACAGCTGACTTTACTTTCTGCACCATATTTACATTTTTTACATTTTTTGCATATTAATCCAGGAAAATGAAAGAACTTAATTTAAAATTAAAATATACAATCATATGTCTGCTTTTACTACTATTTTTCTTTCTTTTATTAAAAAGCCTACCGTCCAAGAAAAGTTTCAGAACATATATCATAACATTCCATGTACTTATCAAGATCAGATCATATATCCCAGCTACATCCAATCTTCCCACAAGCCCCTACTTTAAATGGAAACTCCTCCTCAAGCAAGTTGTCTGCTAGAAGCAATTTCTAGTAAATTCTTGGAAAATGATTGCAGAAATTGCATGTCTTAACGTAGAAAAGGATTAAAGGGCATATTATGCACAGAAATTTCCAACTATCATAAAATAGGATACCTGGCCAAAGTTAACAATTTTTAATATATTAGATCTATTGAAGACTTACAACAGATATATAGAATATAAAATATTAAAAAAAAAAATCATTTTTTCATTCTGTTCTATCAATGTATCATATTTTCCACCATTTCCATTGTAAAATAACATGAGAGCTGCTTTTCATTTACTATAGAAGTCACACCAAGTAACAACCATTTAAACGGCCTTAGCTCAGCATTCACATTCCTGACAAATTGATTTTTTACGAACCCCCGTTGCTGTTAAAATAGTGAAATCTGTTATTGCTGCTGGCTACAGGGACAGACCCATCACTGTTCTTGGACTGGTTTGTATTTGTCCATAGTGCACTAGCTTTGTTAGACCTGTCGTTTTTACTTATCATTTTTTCAAAAGATATTACAGTATGTTCAATGACGGCAACATAAACAAAGAAGGAAAATGAGGATGAAAATGCATATTTATGACCATTATGTGGCTGTTTAAGGCAGAATGATAGCTGGAAAAAATAACATTTTTACTGACAGTGGAGGGTAATTAGTTTCCCAGGGAGAAGGCGTTGGAAGTAGGGGCTTTACACAGGGAGCCTTTGTCATTTTATTGATGCTCATCTGTCAACTGTCGACTTGTTTCAATGGTGTCCAGGCCATAATGTTTTTCTCCGAACCTTTCCCATCCTGGTGGTCCAAATTTGCCTGAATAATCATTCATCTTCCTATTTGCCTAGTCTGGACTCTTACAAAGATCTGCAATAGAGCAATCCTGTTGCAGCTGCATAGTGTTGGGGGGGTGGGGGACCATTTTACAAGAGCTTTGGTACAGAAAGATGCAGTGACTGGACACATTCCTTTATGTGTGGACAAAGTGCACTTAGCAAATTAGTCAAGCTATTCTACCTGTGAAATGGAGGATGAGGGATGAGATTGCTACTTGGACAAGGATACAATAGATGACACTAGCTTTAAATGTAATGGAAGTCTCACACTATCTCAGCCTCTTCATCCAGCAGAAAATCAGTAGTCTTACCCCGTAAATTATATCTTCCCATTGCAAAGGAGGAGGATACATTAGAATGCGTTCACTCCAATGTCACAATTAGTTGTACGCCCTCTGTGAAGCATTAGGGTTTAGTGATTTCACCAAGGATCTATCATAAGGTCACCATTCATCCAGACAATATCTTAGTTTTCTAACCTGCAGAAATGGGTGTCTGTAGGTGGTTTTCATGTTCTAACCTATATATTTAAGCCAACTTTTTAAAGCTGTTGTTTGGGATTAAATAAATAGTATTAAATTGTACCTGTAATTTGGTGGTACAAAAATATAATGAAATTGTTTTATTTGCAGTCATGAATAGTGTTGAGTGAATTTTAGGAAAATTTGATTTGCCACAAAACCGAATTCCCTCGTGATTCATGGTAGTGAATAGAGATGAGCGAGCATACTCGTCAGAGCTTGGTGCTTGTTCGAGTATTAGGGTACTCGTAAGTGCTCGCTGCTCGGACGAGTATCTCGCAATGCTCGAGGAAATGGCAACTTCCGCATTGTGCTTTTTTGGCGCCTATAAACTCAGCCAATCACAAGCCAGGAAACTCTGCGGTACACCCAGCATCACGTGGGGCCCTTACATGTCGATAGCAGGGGTTGGCTGGCCTGATCAGGTGACCCTGGAATATACTACTGACTGGCCGCGGTGCTCGGCTCAGATGCTGTCTGGATGTCGTTAGGAATAGAGCTGCTGCGTTTCAGGGAGAGTGTTAGGGCCTGCATTTAGTTCTCTGTTAGGCAGGAATCACCCACAAAGAACCCAACAGCCCTTCTAAGGGCTAGAATAAATTTTTTTTTGTCTCCTGGCTGGCACTAGTAGTGCAGCTATCGCCATATATAACACCCTTTTTTTTTCTTATATCTCAGTGATACAAATCCATTGCAGACAGCAGTGTGGAACTATTATGTGTGTCACAGTTCAGTACACACTCCAATCCGTATTTTCTGTCCAGGTGACACTTTCTGTACGTCACGCAATCCAACCGGGTCTTTTGCTCTCACGTATATAGCTTGATCACAAAAATCTCTGTGCGACATTTGTCTGGGTCGCAGTCAAAATAGCCACCATTAACAGGGTGTGAGTTAGGTCTACGATAGTTTCTGCACGTCACGTTCCAAAAAAAAACAAAACATTAAAAAAAATATATAAAAAAAATATATAAAAAAATAGTTTTTTAGTTGTTTTAGCTCAGTGATACAAATCCATTTCACACAGCAGTGTGGAACCATTCTGTGTGTCACAGTTCAGTACACACTCCAATCCGTATTTTCTGTCCAGGTGACACTTTCTGTACGTCACGTAATCCAACCGGGTCTTTTGCTCTCTCACGTATATAGCTTGATCTCAAAAATCTCTGTGTGACATTTGTCTGGGTCGCAGTCAAAATAGCCACCATTAACAGGGTGTGAGTTAGGTCTACGATAGTTTCTGCACGTCACTAGAGATGAGCGAGCATGCTCGTCCGAGCTTGGTGCTCGTTTGAGCATTAGGGTACTCGTAAGTGCTCGCTGCTCGGACGAGTATCTCGCCATGCTCGAGGAAATGGCAACTTCCGCATCGTGCTTTTTTGGCGCCTAAAAACTCAGCCAATCACAAGCCAGGAGACTCTGCGTACCACCCAGCATCACGTGGGGCCCTTACATGTCGATAGCAGGGGTTGGCTGGCCTGATCAGGTGACCCTGGAATATACGACCGACTGGCCGCGGTGCTCGGCTCAGATGCCGTCTGGATGTCGTTAGGGATAGACCTGCTGCCTTTCAGGGACAGTGTTAGGGCCTGCATTTAGTTGTCTGTTAGGCAGGGATCACCCACAAAGAACCCAACAGCCCTTCTAAGGGCTAGAAGACATTTTTTTTTTTTTTGTCACTTGGCTGGCTGGCACTAGTAGTGCAGCTATCGCCATATATAACCCCCTTTTTTATGTTATATCTCAGTGATACAAATCCATTACACACAGCAGTGTGGAACCATTCTGTGTGTCACAGTTCAATACACTCACTATTTTCTGTCCAGGTGACACTTTCTATATGTCACCGAATACAACCAAGTCATTTGCTGCCTGT
>ONZH01025842.1:0-10108 GCA_900303285.1 Rhinella marina
TAAATCCATGTAGGGGATTTGGAGCTGTCTACCGTATCAGAAAAAACAATGCCCCAACCTCTATAAAGATATAAGAATTGTGGAAAATGGTGTTAAAAAGTGGAAATTTAATCTCTCTCCGCCCACTGCAATACCACACTGCCAAACACAAGGGCTGTAGGCAATTACCTGCACCCCTGTCCTGTTGTTAAGGCTCATTTGGCCGCCATGTATTTCTGGAGACCCCCACCATGAAGACACGCGTTTTCCTGCCTGGTATCGATACTCACGCCCCACGTGCCGCCCATCCACCCAGAGCACGGGTCGTGTACGATGCCAGCGTTAGTGCCTGTGATTATGGAAAGTCTGCTGAGAGGACATGAGAGGTGGCTGTGAAGATCAGCAGCGCCCTGAACTATGTAACACCTCTCTCGTGTCCTCAGTGGTTCAATAGCGATGATCAATAGCGGATGGCATGAAATGTGGAAGACACGCGGCTTCAGGTAAATGGCCGAGACACACGCAGAGCCGCGCGGCTTCTGGAGGAGAATAAGATGTTTTGTCTCTTGTGAACTCAGGGGAATATGTGGAATAAATGCTTTTATTAATCAGCGGCGCTGAGGTCAGTGACACCGCCAATCTGTATGGGTTTATACAAGCGCTACGTGACTCATTCTGGGCCGTCTGAAGCCATAGCTTTCAAAATCAGTAGCATCAACCAGACTGGAAGTCAATGGGGATATCAGTGAAGGAGAAGCTGAGGGTTCGTTACAATGTATCAATGTAAGGAATCCTCTGTGAGCTGAACACAGCGGTACAGCTCTTGTCAGGCTACAATGATACAGTGTAACAAATCAGCCTGTGTGTGAGCAGGGGATGGTGCGAATGACAATGTTTTCAATCAAAGATTTCCAAAAAATGCCCTTAAAGGGGTTGTCCAAGTTATTTTTTTTGTTCTTTGTATGTTTCTAACTAATCAAATGTAACAGTTTTGCCATGCACTTTCTGCTTCTACAGTTGCTGCTTTCTCAGATCTCACTGAGGGTCACATGACCTGGGATGTCAGCTTCTCTCCCTGCTCTGCTGATGTTTGGTGCACAAGCCTGAGAGAGCTGATATGTGTCTGTACACCAGAGGTCACTGTGCTGGCCATGCACCCTGCAGTGCTGTCTGCTCTCTCCCTGGATTCTTTCAGATAAAACTTTAACCCCTTTCAGTTAGCACAGACTCAGGGCTGAAGGCTTTACTGAGTAGCTTTAGGCAGTGAGGAGACAAATGCTGGGCACAGGAGCTGACAGACTAGAGAAGATCTGTAGAGTATTGGCACATTAACAGGTAGAGGGAAGTTCCTGTGTGTATCAGCAGTTTCATTGTACAGCTGGACTTGTAGTCCTACACATACAACATGCTGCTGAGTATTCCAGCAGGGCAGACATGTCACTCAGGACAGACTTATTCACTCCCTTTGCAGAGCATGGTGGGGGAGGGGCAGAGATTGTTATTACTGCAGGTAAACAAAGGTCAGAAGCAGTGGTGTACTAAGGAGGGGGGCGGGGGGTGATGTCCGCCCCGGGTGCCAGCTCCCAGGGGGTGCCAGAAGCAATGAGCGCTTCCATCAATACAGATGGAAGTGCTCATTGCTGGAGCGCAGGGTGCTGGGTCCTGTCACTCACCTCCCCGCGCTCCTCCTCTCCCTCAGGCCCGCAGCGCTTTGAATGGCGAAGCAGAGAGACTTCTCCCCGTTCCACCATTCAGGCTGCAGGCACGGATCGCTCTGCTGGAATGTGTGGGCGGAGCATGCAGCCCAGAAATCTGCATAAGCCCCGCCCACAAATTGCTGCAGAGCGATCTGTGCCTGCAGAGAAGAGGGGCATTACTACTTACTACTGTGGAGGGGGCACAGGGGGTATTACTACTCTGGAGGGGGCACAGAGGGAATTACTACTCTGGAGGGGGCACAGGGGGCATTACTACTTTGGAGGGGCACAGAGGGCATTACTACTCTGGAGGGGCACAGGGGGCATTACTACTCTGGAGGGGGCACAGAGGGCATTACTACTCTGGAGGGGGCACAGAGGGCATTACTACTCTGGAGGGGTCACAGGGGGCATTATTACTCTGGAGGGGGCACCGAGGCCATTACTACTCTGGAGGGGGGACAGAGGGCATTACTAATGTGAAGGGTGCACAGTGGGCATTTTTTACTATGGAGGGGGGCAGAGAGGGCATTACTACTCTGGAGGGGCACAGAGGGCATTACTAATGTGAAGGGTGCACAGTGGGCATTTTTACTATGGAGGGGGCACAGAGGGCATTACTAGAAAGAAGGGGGCACAGACGGCATTATTACTGTGAAGGGGGCACAGACGGCATTATTACTGTGAAGGGGGCACAGTGGGCATTATTACTGTGAAGGGGGCACAGACGGCATTATTACTGTGAAGGGGGCACAGTGGGCATTATTACTGTGAAGGGGGCACAATGGGGATTATTACTATAAAGGGGGCACAGTGGAGATTATTACTGTGAAGGGGCACAAAGAGGGCATTACAAGTGTGAGGGGGCACAACGTGGGCATAACACTACTGTGAGAGGGCACACATCTGTACAAAATTACAGTGAAGTTTGTACAATGAGGGCAATACACTGGTCAGAAGAGAACCAGGGAAATGAGAAAATATAGATTTTTGTTTTCCTAAAACTTGCTTAACTTAGTTATATATTGCTGCACATCAGATTTTGTTGTAACTCGGACAACCCCTTTAGGGTTCCATTCACACATCCGCAATTTTGCGGAACTGGTACGGACCCATTCATTTCAATGGCCCCACAAAAAAGATAGAGCATGTCCTAATCTTGTCCGCAGCCACGGACAAGAATAGGCGTTTCTATCATAGTGCCGGCCATGTGTGGTCCGCAAAATGCAGAATGCACATGGCCAGTGTCCGTGTTTTGCGGATCCGCAATTTGCTGACCGCAAAACACTTGCAGACGTGTGACTAGACACTAATTGTGGTGAATATACATCAGACATACATAGTTTTCTGGCAATAAACTTCTCATATTTATCCTATAGCAGTCTATAGCAGTCTGAACTCGTTTTTTCTGATACAGAGCTCCAAATCCCCTGCATAGACAATGGGTTAAATGATAGTATGTACTATGCTGACTACTACTGCTGTGCTGGACCACTAGGGGGAGCGCAGCGCTCAGCAGCTCACTGATCTTCGACTGGGTTCTTGTGTTTCGATATAGTAGCTGGGTATAAGCAGCATGTGATTTAAAGCAGCTCAGCCTGACTGCACAGTATGCAGCCTGCTCCTGAGCTCCCTTTAGTGGTTGTTTCAGGCAGTCAGAATTGAATGTAACTACATGTGTAGGCAGCAGGAGATTTGGACCGTTAAGCAGATACCCCCAGAGTGGGGAGAAGTCTTCTGATGTCATCTGAGCGGTGCTGCAGGCTGGAAGGAACACCTTGTTATAAACACTTGACAGATGTCATCTTAGGGGTGGAGTAAGGCACAAGCCACATGATGTGCTTTGCACCCCGACCCTGCCCAGCCATAAGGGAGCAGGTACAAAGGATGCGTGAAAAAAGGGGTGCAGTATTGGCAAAAAAAGGGCTGCAAACTAGGCACAGAAAAGTAGACTTGAACTGAAGTTCGGGAAGCAGAGTAGTGGTCACTGTGGTTGCCACGTGTGTACAGCCCACGGAGCTACTGTGTGGGAAGAAAAGGAGTTTTCCTTCCTTTAAGTGTGCCACTGAAGCAGATAGGACGGCTACAGAAGGTGCAATGTCCTGTAAATGGTAGGACTGCTGATGGTGCAATGTCCTATAGATGGTAGGGCTGCAAAAGGTGTAATGTCCTGTAGATGGTAGGACAGCATAAGGTGCAATGTCCTGTAGATGGTAGGACAGCATAAGGTGCAATGTCCTGTAGATGGTAGGACTGCAGAAGGTGCAATGTCCTGTAGATGGTAGGGCTGCAAAAAGTGCAATGTCCTGTAGATGGTAGGACAGCAAAGGTGCAATGTCCTGTAGATGGTAGGACAGGTGCAATAGATGGTAGGACAATAAGGTGTCCTGTAGATGGTAGGACAGCAAAAGTGCAATGTCTGTAGATGTATGGACAATGTCCTGTGTAGATTGCAGAAGGTGCAAGATGGTAGGGCTGCAGAAAATGCAATGTCTGTAGATGGTAGGCTGCTGAAAGTCCAATGTCCTGTAGATGGTAGGGCTACTAAAGTGCAATGTCTTATGATGGTAGATGCAGAAGGTGCTGTAGATGGTAGGACTGCATAAGGTGCAATGTCCTGTAAATGGTAGGACTGCAAAAGGTGCAATGTCTGTAGATGGTAGGGCTGCAGAAGGTGAATGTCCTGTAGATGGTAAGGACAGCATAAGGTGCAATGTCCTGTAAGATGTGGAGCAGAAGTGCAATGTCCTGTAGGTCGATGTATGTCCTGTAGATAGAGGCTGCAAAGTGCAATGTCCTGTAGATGGTAGGGCTGCAGAGTAGTCCTGTAGATTAGGGCTGCAGAAGTGCAATGTTTGTAGATGGTAGGGCTGCAAAAGGTGCAATGTCCTGAGATGGTATGGCTGCAGAAGGTGCAATGTCCTGTAGATGGTAGGGCTGCAGAAAGTGGTCCAATGTCCTGTAGATGTACGGATGCAGAAGGTGCAATGTCCTGTAGATGGTAGGACTGCAGAATGTAATGTCCTGTAGATGGTAGGGCTGCAAAAGGTGCAATGTTCTGTAGATGGTAGGGCTGCAGAAGATAAAATGTCCTGCAGATAATACAGCTGCAGAAGGTGCAATGTCCTGTAGATGGTAGGCGCTGCAAAAGGTGCAATGCTCTGTAGATGGTAGGGCTGCAGAAGATAAAATGTCCTGCAGATAATACAAGCTGCAGAAGGTGCCATGTCCTGTATATGGTAGGGCTGCAAAAGGTGCAATGTCCTGCCAGATGATATGGCTGCAGAAGGTGCAATGTCCTGTAGATGGTAGGGCTGCAGAAAGTGTAATGTCCTGTAGATGATACGGATGCAGAAGGTGCAATGTCCTGTAGATGGTAGGACAGCATATGGCTGGCGACATGTTATGTGAGGACAACCGCCAAGTGTAGGACAATGTGAAGCACCGTTCTCTCCTGTGGGAATGAAACGGAACATAAGCTGCAAAAACGTTGCTGTTATAGCCATCATGATGGTTTGCGCCTAGCCCCAGGGTAGCCTGCAGCAGATTGTGGTGATGATGCAGAGTATAGGCTGTAATTTATAATTTGCTGATTTGTAGCATAAATCTTTATCTATTCCCCTAAGATGGTGCCTACAGATCTTCTCGCTCAGCGTCCACCCCAAGGATGGTTAAATATTTGTCTTTGTTAATGGTGTAACCGAGCTTGCCATTACAAGGATTTGATAAATCCTGGCTGGGAGATTCTCGGGGAAGGTCAGATGAAAGTCTCCGGAGATGTGAACAGCTGTGCGGAGCGCGCCGGCTGTAACTTGGTGCGCAGCGTCATTAATAAGAGAAAACGCATTGTACTGATCTAGGCTGCAATTACCGTCCTGGCCAAATACCTCATACAACAAATGATCCCCGAAATATCCACACTTAA
This sequence comes from Rhinella marina, assembly GCA_900303285.1. NCBI lineage: Eukaryota > Metazoa > Chordata > Amphibia > Anura > Bufonidae > Rhinella > Rhinella marina. Next base: position 5,602 of record ONZH01025842.1, read on the forward strand.
AGAAGACCTTAGTGCCAAAAACATTCCCACTTTCCTCCACATCGATGTATGGACGAGGAACGGCACACTGTGAAAAATCAAAAGATTACAGCTCATTTAACTTTAGGTGATAGTAAGAGGGTTTACTGGGAAGTACAAGTGAGCACGGGCGAGACTACGGGAGCAACGTCTACACAACATACAGTCATGATGTGGGAAAATCGCACGTATAAGTATTCCCTTAGCCCCCAGTCATCTTACCCTCACAGGAGCCACATGTGATACACATCTCAAAGTGGAGGGAATTATAGAGTAGTTGTATTCTTGTACATAGGAGCAGTATTATAGTAGTTATATTCTTGTACATAGGAGCAGTATTATAGTAGTTATATTCTTGTACATAGGAGCAGTATTATAGTAGTTATATTCTTGTACACAGGAGGCAGTATTATAGTAGTTATATTCTTGTACATAGCAGCAGTATTATAGCAGTTATATTCTTGTACACAGGAGGCAGTAATATAGAAGTTATATTGTTATACATAGAAGCAGTATTATAGTAGTTATATTCTTGTACATAGGAGCAGTATTATAGTAGTTTATATTCTTGTACATAGGAGCCAGTATTATAGTAGTTATATTCTTGTACATAGGAGGAAGTATTATAGTAGTATATTCTTGTACATAGGAGCAGTATTATAGTAGTTATATTCTTGTACATAGGAGCAGTATTATAGTAGTTATATTCTTCATTATTATAGTAGCATAGGAGGCATAGTATTATAGTAGTTATATTCTTGTACATAGGAGCAGTATTATAGTAGTTATATTCTTGTACATAGGAAGTATTATTATTCTTGTAGTATTATAGTAGTTATATTCTTGTACATAGGAGCAGTATTATAGTAGTTATATTCTTGTACATAGGAGCAGTATTATAGTAGTTATATTCTTGTACATAGGAATAGTATTATAGTAGTTTATATTCTTGTACATAGTAGTATTATAGTAGTTATATTCTGTATAGGAGCAGTATTATAGTAGTTATATTCTTGTACATAGGAGCAGTATTATAGTAGTTATATTCTTGTACATAGGAGCAGTATTATAGTAGTTATATTCTTGTACATAGGAATAGTATTATAGTAGTTATATTCTTGTACATAGGAGCAGTAATTATAGTAGTTATATTCTTGTACATAGGAGGCAGTATTATAGTAGTTATATTCTTGTACATAGGAGCAGTATTATAGTAGTTATATTCTTGTACATAGGAGCAGTATTATAGTAGTTATATTCTTGTACATAGGAGGCAGTATTATATAGTAGTAGTACATAGTTATATAGTCTTTGTACATAGGAGGCAGTATTATAGTAGTTATATTCTTGATTGTACATAGGAGCAGTATTATAGTAGTTATATTCTTGTACATAGGAGCAGTATTATAGTAGTTATATTCTTGTACATAGGAGCAGTATTATAGTAGTTATATTCTGTACATAGGAGCAGTATTATAGTAGTTATATTCTGTAGTATTATAGTAGGGAGTAGTATATAGTAGTTATATTCTTGTATATGGGAGCAGTATTATAGTAGTTATATTCTTGTACATAGGAGCAGTATTATAGTAGTTATATTCTTGTACATAGGAGCAGTATTATAGTAGTTATATTCTTGTACATAGGGGTAGTATTATATAGTAGTTATATTCTTGTACATAGGAGGCAGTATTATAGTAGTTATATTCTTGTACATAGGGGCAGTATTATTATAGTAGTTATATAGTTATATTCTTGTAGAGTACATCAGTATTATATAGTAGTTATATTCTTGTATATGGAGTAGTATTATAGTAGTTATAATTCTTGTACATATTATAGTATTATATTCTGAGCATAGGAGCAGTATTATAGTATTATATTCTTGTACATAGGAGGCAGTATTATAGTAGTTATATTCTGTACATAGGAGCAGTATTATAGTAGTTATAATATTTGTACATATGGAGCAGTATTATAGTAGTTATATTCTTGTACATAGGAGCAGTATTATAGTAGTTATATTCTTGTAAACATAGGAGACAGTATTATAGTAGTTATATTCTTGTACATAGGAGCAGTATTATAGTAGTTATATTTCTGTACATAGGAGCAGTATTATAGTAGTTATATTCTTGTACATAGGAAGCAGTATTATAAGTAGTTATATTCTTGTACATAGGAGGCAGTATTAAGTAGTTATATTCTTGTACATAGGAGCAGTATTATAGTAGTTATATTCTTGTACATAGGAGGCAGTATTATAGTAGTTATATTCTTGTACATAGGAGCAGTATTATAGTAGTTATATTCTTGTACATAGGAGGAGTATTATAGTAGTTATATTCTGTATTATAGTAGTTATATTCTTGTACTAGGACATAGTTATTTCTTGTACATAGGAGGCAGTATATACTAGGTAATTTATGTACATAGAGGCAGTATTATAGTAGTTATATTCTTGTACATATGGAGCAGTATTATAGTAGTTATATTCTTGTACATAGGAGCAGTATTATAGTAGTTATATTCTTTTACATAGGAGCAGTATTGTAGTAGTTACAGTGGAGGAAATAAGTATTTGATCCCCCACTGACTTTAAAAGTTTTAATACTAAAAAATAAATGAAACGTCTCATAATTTTATGCCAGCTTTATTTTAATAGTGCCACATAGAATATCAAAAGAAAAACGGAGAAAATTACATGAAATGAGAAATAAAAAATAATTTTATTTCTTTGAGGGAAATAAGTATTTGATCCCCTAGTAAAACATCATTTAATACTTGGTGGCAAAACCCTTGTTGGCAAGCACAGCAGTCAGACGTTTCTTATAGTTTTTTATAAGGTTTGCACACACTTCAGGAGTAATTTTGGCCCACCCCTCTCTGCAAATCAATCTCCATATCCTTAAGGTTTTTAGGCATGCATTTGGAAACGCGAAGCTTCAGCTCTCTCCATAGATTTTTCGATGGGATTGAGGTCAGGAGACTGGCTAGGCCATTCCATGACCTTGATATGCTTCTTATGGAGCCACTCCTTTGTTTCCTTGGCTGTATGTTTTGGGTCGTTGTCGTGCTGAAAGACCAATCCAAGACCCATTTTCAGTGCCCTGGCAGAGGCAAGGAGGTTGTCACCCAGGATTTTGCAATACATGGCCCCGTTCATCTTCCGTCAATGCGGTGAAAGTTGGCCTGTGCCTTAGAAGAAAAACACCCCAAAACATAATACTTCCACCACCATGCTTGACAGTGGGGATGGTATTCTTAGGGTCATATTCTGTATTTTTCCTCCTCCAAACACGTCGAGTTGAGTTGAGGCCAAAGAGCTCAATTTTGGTCTCATCTGACCACAGCACCTTCTCCCAGTCTCTCTCGGAGTTATTAATATGTTCATTGGCCAACTTGAGGCGGGCCTGGACGTGAGCCTTCTTGAGCAGAGGAACCTTGCGTGCACTGCAGGATTTTAAACCATTACGTCTCAGTGTATTACCAATGTTTTTTTTGGAGACTGGGGTCCCAGCTGCCTTGAGATCATTACTCAGCTCCTCCCATGTAGTTCTTGGCTGATTTTTAGCCTTTCTCATGATCAATGAGACTCCACGAGGTGATATCTTGCATGGAGCTCCAGGCCCTGGGTCGATTGACAGTAAATGTTGTACTTCTTCCACTTCCGAATAATTGCACCAAACAGTTGTCACCTTCTCATCCAGCTTCTTACTTATGGCTTTGTAGCCCATTCCAGCCTTGTGTAGGTCAACAATTTTGTCCCTGACATCTTTAGACAGCTCTTTAGTCTTGCCCATGGTGGAGATGTTGGAGTGTCACTGAGACTGTTGCCAGGTGGCCTTTTATACAGGTGACAATTTGGGACAGGTGTCTCTCATCCAGGTAACGACTTCACTGTGATTAGGGTGTGTCAGGGGTCTGTGGGAGCCAACATTAGTCATGGTTTTACTAGAGGATCAAATACTTATTTCCCTCAAAGAAATGCAAATTATTTTTATTTCTCAGTTCATGTAATTTTCTCCGTTTTTCTTTTGATATTCTATGTGGCACTGTTAAATTAAAGCTGGCATAAAATTATGAGACGTTTCATTTATTTTTTGGTATTAAAACTTTTAAAGTCAGTGGGGGATCAAATACTTATTTCCTCCACTGTATATTCTTGTACATAGGAGGCAGTATTATAGTAGTTATATTCTTGTACATAGGAGCAGTATTATAGTAGTTATATTCTTGTACATAGGAGCAGTATTATAGTACTTATATTCTTGTACATAGGAGGCAGTATTATAGTAGTTATATTCTTATATTCTTGTACATAGGAGCAGTATTATAGTAGTTATATTCTTGTACATAGGAGGCAGTATTATAGTAGTTATATTCTTGTACATAGGAGGCAGTATTATAGTAGTTATATTCTTGTACATAGGAGCAGTATTATAGTTTATATTCTTGTTATATTCTTGTACATAGGAGCAGTATTATA
>ONZH01025843.1:0-42255 GCA_900303285.1 Rhinella marina
AGCATGCGCAGGCATATGAGTGCTAAACACCCGACTCAATGGAACCAAGGCCGTTCACCTCCTGCGTATCACACCACTGCTCCTACCCCTTTGTCACATGCTGGCTCAGCAAGTCAACCCCCTGCCAAGGACCCCGGCATGAGCGCCTCCCACCTTACAACCACCCCTTCACCTCCACGATCCTCCACACCCTACACCAATGTGTCCCAGCGCAGCCTTCAGCTGTCTTTGCATCAGACATTGGAGCGCAAGTGCAAACGCAAATACAATTCCACCCACCCACATGCACAAGCCCTAAACGTCCACATTTTAAAACTGCTGAGCCTGGAGATGCTGCGATATAGACTGGTAGAGACTGAGGCTTTCCGCAACCTGATGGCGGTGGCTGTCCCTCGGTACTTGGTCCCCCACTATTTTTCACGATGTGCCGTCCCAGCCCTACACCAGCACGTGTCAGAGAAAATCATCCCTGCCCTGACCAATGCGGTTACTGAGAAGGTCCACCTAACCACGGACACGTGGACAAGTGCTGGGGGGCAGGGACACTAAATCTCCCTGACGGCACATTGGGTTAACTTGGTGGAGGCTGGGATCGAGTCTGACCCTGGGGCCGCTCATGTAATGCCCACACCAAGGATTGCGGGGCCTACCTCGGTCATGGTTTCTCAGACTTATTATGCCTCTTCCTCCAACCCCTCCTCCTCCTACTCTCAAATACAATCTGTCAGCACGGCGCCTTCAGTTGGTAGCTCTAGGCGCAGCAGCACTGCCGTGGGTAAGCGCCAACAGGCGGTGCTGAATCTGCTGAGCTTAGGTGACAAGAGGCACACCGCCCAAGAGCTTTTACAGGGCATCACAGCGCAGACTGATCTTTGGCTGGTGCCGCTGAAACTCAAACGAGGCATGGTTATGTGTGACAACGGGCGTAACCTGGTGGCGGCTCTGCAACTCGGCAGGCTCACACATGTGCCATTATACACCAATACTATTTCCCAAAGTAACAACAACCCATATAAACACTGCATATAAAACCTGCCTGGCCCACATGTTCAATCTTGTGGTTCAGCGGTTCCTCAAGACCTACCCCAATTTGTTTGATTTGCTCACCAAGGTGCGACGCATCTGTGCACATTTCTGCAAGTCAACCACAGATGCTGCCACTCTCAGGGCAGTGCAACGGCACTTACGACTGACAGCTCACTGACTGTTGTGTGACGTGCCCACACAATGGAATTCCACATTGCACATGTTAGCCAGGGTTTACCAGCAGCGAAGAGCAATTCTAGACTGCCAGATGACAACTTCCACAAGAACTGGTAGTTAGGTTAGTCAGCTTCTTCAAGAGTACAATGAGGAGTGGAAGTGGATGTCTAATATCTGTCAGGTGTTAAGCAACATTGAGGAGTCAACACAGATGGTCAGCGGCGATGTCGCCATTATCAGCGTGACCATCCCGCTGCTTTGTCTGCTGAAAAAGTCACTGCTCAGCATGAATTCAGAGGCTTTGCTCTTGTCACAGGAGATGGGGGAAGAAGATACGTTGCTTGATAGCCAGACCACCCTCAGGTCTGTTTCTCAGCACGTATTGGATGAGGAGGATGAGGAGGAAGAGGAGGAAGAGAAGGAAGAGAAGGAGACTGTTGGCGAGACAGGTACCTAGGTACCAAGAGGGTACCTATGCTCATTCCTTCTTCTCTGTTGAGCGTGTATGGGCTGAAGAGGAGGAGTTGGAGGAGGAAATGGAGAGTCAGCCTATTGGGGAGATTATTGCGTGTTGGGACTCTGGCGCACATGGCTGACTTCATGTTAGGCTGCCTTTCCCGTGACCCTCGCGTTAGAAGCATTTTTGACAACACCGATTACTGGGTGTTCACCCTACTGGACCCCAGGTACAAGCAGAACTTTTCCACTCTCATTCCTGTAGAGGAAAGGAGTATGAGAGTGAATCAATATCAACAGTCCCTAGTGCACAAGCTGAAACTATCCTTCCCATCTGACACCGCTAGCGGCAGAGGACGTAGTTCTGTTGGCCAACTTGCGGGGGAGAGGAGGGGAGCAGGCAGCTTGTCAAGCACTGGAAGGGGAACACTCTCCAAGAACTTTGCAAGTTTTATGGCACCCCAGCAAGACTATGTCACCCGTCCCCCAGTAGGGGGGGAGCTGTTCAGAAAGATGGTGAGGGAGTACCTAGGTGACCATACCAACATCCTGCGTGATCACTCTGCTCCATACAACTACTGGGTTGCACAGCTGGACACATTGCCCGAACTGGCACTGTACACCTTGGAGGTGCTGTCCTGCCCTGCCGCTAGCGTGTTGTTAGAGCAGGTTTTCAGTGCAGCTGGTGGCATCATCACTGATAAGCGTACAAGCCTGTCAACTGACAGACTGACTATTATTGAAATGAATAAAGCCTGGATTTCACCGGAATGCAAATCTCCAGCTGGGGAAAGCAGCTCAACATGAAGATTCTTTATGTATCCTCTCCTCTCCTCCTCCTCCTCCTCCTCCTTCTCTTCTTACACAAACGCTGAGCCAACAGGCAATGTTTCTGAGGGCCAACTGGTGTTCTATACAAACAATGTTTACGGAGAGCCACCTACAGTTGAGCCTATAAATTTTTTAGTAGCGTCAACTACAGACACTCAAAAACAATTTTACAGGAGGGTCAACTACAGACACTCCAAAAACAATTTTACAAGAGGGTCAACTATAGACAGTCCAAAACAATTTTTTAGGAGGGTAGTTTATGTAATTGAGTGAAAAAAATGATTCTCTAGACTGCGGCTACTGTATAGCACATGTCAGGGCTGGGATACACAGATAAGGGGTAGTGATCCCTAAGCTTAATCCCAACCCCTTTCCCTGCCTATTGCCCACTCAGGCTAACCCCTGAGCCGACAACCAGAAGACTGAAAATACACTAACATAAGTGCGGGGGATGGGAAGACAAACAAGACAGACAAACAAGAACCAAATGGGTAGTCAGGTAGCCGCGTCAAAACCAGGAGAGTACGTCAGGAACCAAATCAGCAAGCAGAGAGAAGTAGTCAAAAACATGCCAAGGGTCAAAGAACATAAAGAGTCTAAACTGCAGAGCAAGAATGTCAAACCAGGTAGTAGCAAGGAAACTCCAAACACTGGCAGCTAGGTAAAAGTTAGAGGGCCTTAAATACCTAGCAGACCCCACCCAACCAGCTGACTGGGAGGAGAAGCAAGGAACAAAAACTTAAATCATGAGATACCAATGAACAGAAAATAAACAGACACTATATTGCTCGCGTTTTCCGGTGACCAGTAACAGGCCGCGAGCGAGAGTGCGCACCAGCCACGTCCCTGGCACTTATGACCTTTGCGCACGTCCCCTGCCTGGGACACGCATCCACAGCCAGAGATCGCCGGCTGGAGGAGGAGCCTGCAGAAATAGCGGACGAAGCCTGACCCCGAGCAACCACCTCGCCACCAGAGTCAGGGGCAGGACCAGCAGAACGGGTGCAATGACTGCCGGTCCTGACAGCACACCTCACAATTGTTCACTGGACTGTAGTTTATATAACTGAGAATAAAAACGTATTCTCTAGACTGAGGCTAGTGTACTGCACACCTCACAATTGTTCACTGAACTGTAATTTATATAACTGAGAATAAAAACGTATTCTCTAGACTGTGGCTACTGTATCGCACACCTCACAATTGTTTACTGGACTGTAGTTTATGTAATTGAATGAAAAAAATTATTCTCTTGACTGCGGCTACTGTATCGCACACCTCACAATTGTTCACTGGACTGTAGTACATATAACTGAGAAAAAAATGTAGTCTTTATATGGCGGCTGTTTTACTGCAAAGCACTCCATTTTTCACTGGACTGTAATACATATAACTGCGAGAAAATACGTATTTTATAGACTGATGCTTCTGTATAGCACACCTCACAATTGTTCACTGGACTGTAGTTTATATGACTGAGAATAAAAACATATTCTCTAGACTGTGGCTAGTGTACCGCACACCTCACAATTGTTCACTGGACTATAGTTTATATAACTGAGAATAAAAATGTATTCTCTAGACTGTGGCTAGTGTACAGCACACCTCACAATTGTTCACTGGACTGTAGTTTATGTAATTGAGTGAAAAAAAATATTCTCTAGACTGCGGCTAGTGTATCGCACACCTCACAATTGTTCACTGGACTGTAGTTTATATAACTGAGGATAAAAACGTATTCTCTAGACTGCAGCTAGTGTGTCGCACACCTCACAATTGTTCACTGGACTGTAGTTTATGTAATTGAGTGAAAAAAATTATTCTCTAGACTGCGGCTAGTGTACCGCACACCTCACAATTGTTCACTGGACTGTAGTTTATATAACTGAGAATAAAAACGTATTCTCTAGACTGCGGCTACTGTATCGCACACCTCACAATTGTTCACTGGACTGTAGTTTATGTAATTAAGTGAAAAAAAATATTCTCTAGACTGCGGATACTGTATCGCACACCTCATAATTGTTCACTGGACTGTAGTACATATAACTGAGAAAAAAACGTAGTCTTTATATGGCGGCTATTTTACCGCAAAGCACTCCATTTTTCACTGGACTGTAATACATATAACTGCGAGAAAATACGTATTTTATAGACTGACGCTGCTGTACAGCACACCTCACAATTGTTCACTGGACTGTAGTTTATGTAATTGAGTGAAAAAAATTATTCTCTAGACTGTAGCTACTGTATCACACACCTCACAATTGTTCACTGGACTGTAGTTTATGTAATTGAGTGAAAAAAATTATTCTCTAGACTGCGGCAAGTGTATTGCACACCTCACAATTGTTCACTGGACTGTAGTTTATATAACTGAGAATAAAAACGTATTCTCTAGACTGCGGCTAGTGTATTGCACACCTCACAATTGTTCACTGGACTGTAGTTTATGTAATTGAGTGACAAAAATTATTGTCTAGACTGCGGCTAGTGTATCGCACACCTCACAATTGTTCATTGGACTGTAGTTTATGTAATTGAGTGAAAAAAATTATTCTCTAGACTGCGGCTACTGTATTGCACACCTCACAATTGTTCACTGGACTGTAGTTTATGTAATGGAGTGAAAAAAAATATTCTCTAGACTGCGGCTAGTGTATTGCATACCTCACAATTGTTCACTGGACTGTAGTTTATGTAATTGAGTGAAAAAAATTATTCTCTAGACTGCGGCAAGTGTATCGCACACCTCACAATTGTTCACTGGACTGTAGTTTATATAACTGAGAATAAAAACGTATTCTCTAGACTGCGGCTAGTGTATTGCACACCTCACAATTGTTCACTGGACTGTAGTTTCTGTAATTTCGTGAAAAAAATTATTCTCTAGACTGCGGCTACTGTATCACACACCTCACAATTGTTCACTGGACTGTAGTTTATGTAATTGAGTGACAAAAATTATTGTCTAGACTGCGGCTAGTGTATCGCACACCTCACAATTGTTCATTGGACTGTAGTTTATGTAATTGAGTGAAAAAAATTATTCTCTAGACTGCGGCTACTGTATTGCACACCTCACAATTGTTCACTGGACTGTAGTTTATGTAATGGAGTGAAAAAAAATATTCTCTAGACTGCGGCTAGTGTATCGCACACCTCACAATTGTTCACTGGACTGTAGTTTATATAAGTGAGAATAAAAACGTATTCTCTAGACTGCACTACAGATCCCAGCAAGCCAAGGTACAGCAGCAGCAAAAATGAGTACTGAGAGGACTTTGGACAATTTCATTGGGGTCTGTGTGGACCATGTGCTGTCCCCTTTCTGCCACCAGTCGCTGTGCACAGTGTGCAGCCAAGATGGCGGTAGCTGCACTACAAGTCCTAGCCAGCAGCCGAGAGGAGGCCAAAAAAAAGGTCGTTGTAGCCCTTAGAAGGAGCGTTGGGTTCTTTGTGGATAATTCCTGCCTAACCACATTCTAATTTCACGCCCTAACAGTGTGCAGCCAAGATGGCGGTAGCTGCACTACAAGTCCCAGTCAGCAGCCTGGAGGAGACCAAAAATAAAAGGTGCTTGTAGCCCTTAGAAGGGCTGTTGGGTTCTTTGTGGGTGATTCCTGCCTAACCAGCATCTAAATTCAGGCCCTAACACTCTCCCTGACAGACAGCAGCTCTATCCCTAATCTCATGCAGACGGCGTATGACGCGAGCAGCGTGGGACCAGATTCTTATATTCCCAGGTCATCTGATCTGGCCAGCCAATCCCTGCTATCGAGTTGTAGGGGCCCCACGTGATGCTAGGATGTACCAAAGACTCTCCTGCATGTTGATTGGCTTAAAAAAGGTGGCTAACATGCAGGAAGAGGAAGTTGCCATTTCCTCGAGGATCGCGATATACTCGTCCGAGTAGCGAGCATATGCGAATACACTAATGCTCGAACGAGCACCAAGCTCGGACGAGCATGTTCGCTCATCTCTAGTAATTACAGATCATATGTATATATTATGTAAACCTGATGAAGTCTTGGAGAGAAAGGGAGTCCTTGGCAGTGATAATCTGCTCTCCTTTGGTTTCTGTGCCAGAGTTTGAGACGGTAACAATTCCTAATTCTTTATTGTACGTATCTTGTTTCCAGAAACAGGAAGCTAAGAAGTTATTACTACATAATAAGGGCATGTTCTCCAGCTTACCAGGTTGCACTACTGTTATTGAACATGATATCATTACTGAACCCCAGCTAAAAATGAAAGTAAAACCTCACCGCATCCCAAAAGCCCTTAGACAGGGAGTCTCAGAAGAGGTTCGGAGAATGTTAGCTTTGATAGTAACTGAAAAATCCAAAAATGAGTGGTCCATCCCAAACCCAAATGGAACCTGGCACTTCTGCAATGACTTTTGGAAACTTAATGAGTGTTCCAAGATGGGCGCCTACCCTATGCCCTGGGTGGATGAACTGGTTGAAAGGTTGAGACCTGCCATATACATAACAACACTGGAACTCACAAAAGGGTATTGGCAAATACCTTTGTCAAAAGAGGCCGATGAAAAAAATGCCTTTTCTACAGTACTTCTGAAGGTTGTTTTCACTATGTTAGAATGCCATTTGGGTTAAAAGGAGCCACTTTCACATTTCAAAGAGCAATGGATGACATTTAGTCTCCCACTGGTAATATGCAGTCATCTACTTGGATGACATTGTCATCTATAGCCTATTGGAGAATGCCATTTAACCACTTCCCGTCCGCCCATAGTAAATAAACGTCCGGGAAGTGGTTATCTATCTCTGAATGGACGTTTCTGAACATCCATTCAGAGATAGCAACTGCACGCTAATCGTGCAGCTGCACAGTGGGGTACCTGCTGTCAGTGACTGCAGGGTACCCCAAAGAGAAGGCAGGGACCATTCCCAGGGGTCCCTGCCTTGTAGAACGCTGTATACACAGAACTCACTGAGCGCTGTGTATACAGATCAGGAAGCCAACTTCCACCAGAACTGGTATTCAGGTCAGTCAACTCCCTCAAGTCTACAACGAGGAGTGGACGTAGATGTCTGATACCTGTCAGGTGTTGAGCAACTTTGAGGAGTCAACACAGATGGTCAGCGGCGATGCCGCCATTATCAGCCTCACCATCCCGCTGCTTTGCCTGTTGAAAAACTCACTGCTCAGCATGAAGTCAGAAGCTTTGTCACAGGAGATGGGGGAAGAAGATACGTCGCTTGATAGCCAGAGCACCCTCCGGTCTGTTTCTCAGCGCGTATTGGAGGAGAGGGATGAGGATGAGGAGGAAGAGGAGGAGAATGTTGGCAAGACAGAAGAGGGTACTAATGCTCAGTCCTTCTTAACTCTTGAGCGTGTATGGGCTGAAGAGGAGGAGGAGGAAATAGAGAGTCAGGCCAGTGAGGAGAGGGAATTCTTGCGTGTTGGGACTCTGGCGCACATGGCAGACTTCATGTTAGGCTGCCTATCCCTTGACCCTCGCGTTAGAAGCATTTTTTCAAACACCGATTACTGGGTGTTCACTCTCCTGGACCCACGGTACAAGCAGAACCTCTCCACTCTCATCCCTGTAGAGGAAAGGAGTATGAGAGTGAATCAATATCAACAGGCCCTGGTGCACAAGCTGAAACAATCCTTCCCATCTGATGCAGCTAGCGGCAGTGGGCGTGGTTCTGTGGGCCAAGTAGCGGGGGAGAGGAGGCGAGCAGGCAGCTTGTCCAGCACTGGCAGGGGAACGCTCTCCAAGGCCTTTGCCAGTTTTATGTCACCCCAGCAAGACACTGTCACCTGTCCCCAGTCTAGGCAGAGTAGGGGGGAGCTGTACAGAAAGATGTTGAGGGAGTACCTAGCTGACCATACCTCCTGACTGATCACTCTGCTCCATACAACTACTGGGTTTCAAAGCTGGACACGTGGCCTGAACTGGCGCTGTACGCCTTGGAGGTGCTGGCCTGCCCTGCCGCTAGCGTGTTGTCAGAGCGGGTATTCAGTGCAGCTGGTGGCGTCATTACCGATAAGCGTACACGCCTGTCAACTGACAGCGCTGACAGGCTGACGCTTATTATAATGAACAAAGCCTGGATTTCACCGGAATTCAAATCTCCTCCGGGGGAAAGCAGCTAAAGAATAAGATTCCTTATGTATCCGATTCCTCTCCTCTACTCCTCCTTCTCTTCGTTGCCAAACGCTGACCCAAAAGGGAATTTTTTAGAGGGCCAACTGGCACTCTTTTAAGACAATGTTTCTGGAGGGCCACCGACAGGCCATCTCTCCAAACAATTTTTCCGAAGCGTCAACTACAGACACTCTAAAACAATTTTTCAGGCGCGTCAACTACAGACACTCTAAAACATTTTTTCAGGAGCGTCAACTACAGACACTCTAAAACAATTTTTCAGAATCGTCAACCACAGACACTAAAAAAATTTTTTTTCGGAGGGTTGACTTCAGACACTCCTAAAAAATTTTTTGGGAGGCTCACCTAAAGCCATTTGACTGCAATCTCAGTCGGACAAAGGCATTGGTGGTGTCACTGCCATGCTGTGTCAGGCTAAATTTTTGGGTGGTTCACCTGCTACCTCAGTCTAACTTGATCACTCTGTTGTCACCGCCGCCATACAGGGTCACGCTAAATTTTTATGTGCTTCGCCTGCTCCCGCAGTGTAACTCGGTCACTCTGTAGTCACAGCCATACAGGGCCACGCTAAATTTTAATGTTTCTTCGCCTGTCCCCGCAGTGTAACTCGGTCACTCTGTAGTCATAGCCATATAGGGCCACGCTAAATTTTAATGTGCTTCGCCTGCTCCCGCAGTGTAACTCGGTCACTCTGTAGTCACAGCCATCCAGGGTCACACTAAATTTTTATGTGCTTCGCCTGCTCCCGCAGTGTAACTCGGTCACTCTGTTGTCACAGCCATACAGGGTCACGCTAAATTTTTATGTGCTTCGCCTGCTCCCGCAGTGTAACTCGGTCACTCTGTTGTCACAGCCATACAGGGTCACGCTAAATTTTATGTGCTTCGCCTGCTCCCGCAGTGTAACTCGGTCACTCTGTTGTCACAGCCATACAGGGCCAAGCTAAATTTTAATGTGCTTCGCCTGCTCCCGCAGTATAACTCGGTCACTCTGTAGTCACAGCCATACAGGGTCATGCTAAATTTTTATGTGCTTCGCCTGCTCCCGCAGTGTAACTCGGTCACTCTGTAGTCACAGCCATACAGGGCCACGATAAATTTTAATGTGCTTCACCTGCTACCGCAGTGTAACTCGGTCACTCTGTAGTCACAGACATACAGGGCCACGATAAATTTTAATGTACTTCGCCTGCTCCCGCAGTGTAACTCGGTCACTCAGTAGTCACAGCCATACAGAGTCACACTAAATTTTTATGTGCTTCGCCTGTTCCCGCAGTGTAACTCGGTCACTCTGTAGTCACAGCCATACAGGGCCACGATAAATTTTTATGTGCTTCGCTTGCTCCCGCAGTGTATCTCGGTCACTCTGTAGTCATAGCAATACAGGGCCACGCTAAATTTTTATGGTCTGGGTGAGCACAATTGCCGTGATTGTCACCATCAGGCTGTTTCCCGAGAATTTGGGGTAATGGTGGGATTAGGCAGCCTCAGAGGCATCCATGCATGCTGCCCCTGCTGTTTCCTGTCCATTTCCGTGGTGTTTCCATCATTTTCTGAGGTTTCCAGGTTTTCACCCAGCCTTCTCTAGGCAGAGCCTTGGTCCACTGCAAAAAATGCTCGAGCCTCCCATTGACTTCAATGGTGTTCGTTATTCGAAACGAGCACCCGAGCATCGCGAAAAATTTGACTCGAATAACGAGCACCCGAGCATATTAGTGCTCGCTCATCTCTATTTATTACAAATATATTCCCAAATACCTTTCATTAGTTATAATGGCTCAATATTTCTAGGGAGCAATCATCAGGGGAAATAAAATGCCCACCGCTCTGCCTCATCTTCCTTTCTGCTCCGTCAGAAGTTATGATCCCGAATGCAGTTTAATATGAGCTTTAGCTGAATCACTGTAGGAATGGAGTTCGTGAGGAAGTTAAAAGTAAAGCTAAAGTAAAGAGAGGACAGATTGTGGTAATGTGTGGCTGTGGTAATGGAGACTGCATACAAGAGTTGCTTCTCATCATCCATGTTCTGACACCTTCAATCCATCTGTGTGAACTAGTTGTCAGACAGTTAACTCTTTCCTATCAATTCATTGAGCTGGACGCAGGGGGTCCTTTTCAACTTTTATTAATAGGATCAGTGTAAAACTACAAGAAAATAACAGTATTCAGTATAAAGTATACAGCATATCTCAGTACATCACATTATGTAGATACATGTATTACACAGCATAGTGAATGTGAGGGACAGCTGCAAGGCAGAAGAGATAGCTCTGAAGACATGAGAACTAGAAAGCTATTAGTGACAATACAGGGAATTATAGTAACTCACCGACTGTGCTATGATGAGGAAAACAACAGAAGAACTGACTGTGTATGTAATACAGAGGTCATAGTGTGACTGCCACACATGAGGAAAGATGGCTGCTGAAGAGGAAGGGGGCTGGACTAAACAAGGCCTGATGGGAAACTATGGAGCCTTGAGAAGGACAATATTAGTCAGCATAGAAACATTTCGGCAGAATAAATGAAGCTGCAATGCAAAACATGTCAATAGGTGGAGCTGTTGGATAACTAATCATAAATATTGCTGAGAAGGCATAACAATCCACAACTCCTCTCTGTACTTCATGTTTCCTCATTAACTCCATTCCTACAGAGTTTCAGCTGAAGATCTTATCAGCTGTATTCAGGATCATAATCCCTGACAAGAAGGAGAGGAGGATGAGGCAGCTCTTTTGCTCAGTTCTGTGTGGTTAGGACAGATTTTGTGTGTACTAATAGGACATCGGCCATTTTATTTCTCCTAATAATTCCTCCCTAGACCAAACAAGCCTTTATAAGTAACTAGCAGAAGGACCCGGCTTTGCTCGGGTATATTTCATCTATTTCATTTAATGTTTGTGTGTGTTGTTAAAAGTTATCAACAGTTACCTCTACAGCACCCCGCCTCTTTAACAGTGACTTCCACAGCCCCCCACCCCTTAACACTGACCCCCCCTAGAGTGCCGAGTCTCCTTAAAATGGGACCTACACCGGAGCCCGTCCCCTTAACAGTGACCTCTACAGCACCCCCCCCCCTTTAACACTAACCATAAGTTACAGTCCCCTTAACTGACCTCCACCATTCCTGGCACCCTTGACGGAGACCTCCACAGTGACTGTCCCTTTAACAGTGACTTTCATAGTACCCCGCTCCCTTAGCAGTGACCTCACAGTACCCCACTGCCCCTTTAATACTGGCCTCCACAGTCCCCTCCTCCCTTAACAGTGACCTCTACAGAAGCCTGCCCCCTTAACAGTAACATCCACAGTGCCCTCCCTTTTAACTGTGACCTCCAAAGCAGCTAGGGTGGCCCCTGGCTTTACCCCAGAAAGCCATACCTCACCAACCACGCCCCCAAAATGGAGCCACACACCCTTTCCCAGTGAAGCCACATCCCTAAACATGAAGCCGCACACCCTGGCTCCGTGAAGACACAGAGGAGAAGAAGAAGTTCCTGACCTGAAGGTGAGCTAGAGACAGCCTTGTGCTTCTCTTCCCCTCAGTCAACCACAGGGAGACATGGCTCTAGTGACTGACTGGGAGTGAGAGAAGCCTCAGTCAGTTGCTGCAGCTCACACTGCTGTCTGATCGTGAGCTACTGAAAGAGTGAATATCCTTGCGTCTGTCCAGGCACTGTACTGGACGGAGGACAGGGAGCCAGAAAACTGGACTGTTCGGCCTAAAACCGGACGTCTGACTACCCTAACAGCAGCCTGCCCCTAGGTTGGCCAGAAGTCCGGTTTAAGGCCGGACAGTCTGGTTTTCAGACTCCCTGCGCAGGGCCTGTACGGACACAGGGCTGTCCTTGTGAACAGCTCATTCTCAGACAGCAGCACTGTGCAGTCTGAGCATAAGCTGCAGGGAGAAAGTCACCCTCCCTCCCTCCCACCCCTGCAGAGTTGAAAGGGGGCGTGGCATGACCGGGTCAGGGCTTGGCTTAGCTAGACCTGGGACGGGGTTTTTAAGTCCTTCTTTTGAGGGTGGCCTGAATTACAGGTCGATGCCATGGTAATTCATGAGAAAACAGTGGGTAGCAGTGGAAGAAAACATATTTATTACTACTGAACGGTAAATATGTGAAGTTTACATTATATTAGGTAATGATTGATTATGAATTAGTCTAAAACATAAGTTATATTTATGGCAACTGGAATACCCGTTTAACAGTGTCATTCACAGTGCCCTGCCCCTTTAAAGCTGACCTACAGCAGTGAAGAAAAATGGCTGGGTTGTTATTGAAACCTGGTGTGAAACTGTGTGTGTGTGAATGGCCTGTGAGCTTCTATTAACTGATAAGGGTCATGTGACCAGGCTTCTATTGGCTAATGCATTTTTTGGGAATATCTCAGGAACGTTACATCCTGGAGAGCTGAGGCCCGGTCTAAAACCTTCCCGGACACCTGATGTACCTGTGTGTCAAATTTAGTGATTGTAGCTGCGACAATGCAGATTCCTTTAGCAGACATACACACATACATACACACACTCAGCTTTATATATTAGACTAGGTGAAGGACCCGGCTTCGCCCGGGTATATTTAATCTATTTCATTTAATGTTTTTGTGTGTCGCTAAAAGATATCGAGAGTGATGTCTACAGTGCCCACTCCTTTAACAGTGACCTCCACAGCAGCCCGCCACTTAACAGAAACATCCACAGCATCCTCCCCTTTAACTTTGACGTCCACAGCAGCTAGGGTGGCCACTGTCTTCAGCCCAGAAAGCCGGACCTCACCGGCCATTCCCCCAAACATGAAGCAGCGCCCCTGGTCCCCATGAAACCACACCACTAGACATGAGGCCACGCCCCCTGGCTCTGTGAAGACATGGAGGAGAAGCTGTCTGAGCGTGAGCTACTGAAAGGGTGGACATCCCTATGTCCGTCCAGGCACTGTGCCGGACTGAGGACAGGGAGCCAGAAAACTGGACTGTCCAGCCTAAAGCCAGACATCTGGCCACCCTAACATCAGCCTGCCCCTAGGGTGGCCAGAGGTCCAGTTTTAGGCTGGACAGTCTGGCTTTCAAACTCCCTGTCCACCATCCGGCGCATGGCCTAGACAGACACAGGGATGTCCACCCTTTCAGTAGCTCATGCTCAGACCGCTTCTACTCTGTGTCTTCATGGAACCAGGGGGCATGGCCTCATGTTTAGGGGTGTGGCTTCATGGGGACCGGTGGCACGGCTTCACGTTGGGGGCAAGCTAGACAGTCTGTCTTTCAGACTCCCGGCCCTCTGTCATGCGCAGGGCCTGGATGGACACAGGGATGTCCTTTTGAACAGTTCACTCTCAGACAGCAGCACTGTGCAGTCTGAGCATGAACTGCAGGGAGAAAGTCACCCTCCCTCCCCTGCAGCTGACAGAAGTTGATTTTAACCTTAATTTTTTCAATCCCGGTCAAATGCGGCATGGAATTGGCATGGCCTGACTGAGTCAGGGGCGTGACTTAGTGGGATCTGGGGGTGGGGCTTTTAAGTCCTGCTTTTGAAGGTGGCCTGAATTACAGGTCGATGCCATAGTAATTTAGGAGGAAAGTGGGTAGCAGTGGAAGAAAACATCTTTTATTATTCCTGAACGGTAAAAATGTGAAATTTACATTATATGATGTAATGATTGATGATGAGTTAGTCTAAAAAATAAGTCATATTTATGGTAACCGGAATACCCCTTGAACAGTGTCATCCACAGCGCTCTGTCCCTTTAAAGCAGACCTACAGCAGTGAAATGGCTAGGTTGTTATTGAAAGCTGGTGTGTGTGGAGACTAACTGCCTGTGAGCTTCTATTGGCTGATAAGGGTCATGTGACCAGGCTTCTATTGGCTAATGCATTTTTTGGGAATATCTCAGGAATGGTACATCCCGGAGAGCTGTGACCCGTTCTAAAACCTTCCCGGACACCTGATGTAACTGTGTGACAAATTTTGTGATTGTAGCTGCGACGGTGTGGATTTCTTTTAGCAGACATACACACACACATACACTCAGCTTTATATATTAGATGAAAGATATTTGGAAATATATTTATTATAAAGTAATATTTAAGTATTTTCGTTTTCTTCCCCCTCCCCCCTTTAATGTTATAGCATTACATATGGCTAATTTGCATGTCACATGTCGTCCCTGGCTTTTGAAGCACAGGACTTGTCCTTTCTACTTCAGTACAGCACAGGTAACTTTTTGACATTTAATTAGCTATCTTTACATTTTTTACGTTCAGAATTGTTAATTGCATATTGATTTAGATGTGTCTGCCCTGAATTTGTACTTCTATGTTGTTAATCACTTTATACTGACATGTAATTTACTTAATTCCTGCCAAGTCACTGATATCCCAGGGGAGGGACATTCTCACTTTTATTATGTCATTTGGAGTATATCACTGATAACATCTGGTGTATATGCATGCTTGAAAAAGGGTTTCTAGCCGAGATGTCGCACATGGATTAAATATATCACTGCACCATATTGGAGTGCTCCTGCAGTATCCCAGTGGGAAGGGGTATCTGCAATTGTTTGGTAATGTACTGTACTGTAATGTTATGTTATACACTGCTAAGTAAAATGACACATCTAATATTATTAACCATGAGACAGGCATGGCCAGGGTTAATAATCCTGGTAATCCTTTTCTGAGGCTTAAGCTGTGGCCTGGCCCCTCTACTAGTTACAGAAGATTCTAGTTTTTCTAAGAGTAGGTAGTGGGAGGTCGGGCCTGGGAGAGGCAGGGAGAAGACAATATGTGCTTCTCTTCTCAGGCATTCAACTTCAATGCTTCCGGAGACTAACAGATCCCCATGTGCTCTGCACTACTGTCACAGAGAGAGAAGATTTTAGAGAATTTTCTAAAATACTACGGTGTGGTAGTCAGCAAGGTAACCAGTATAAAGCATTCTCAGGCTCTGCTGTAGTGGAGGAATAACGAGTTCAGACACCCTGCACACATTAGGAACAATTCGGTCCAGTTGTATTAATGAAACGATGCGACAGAGAATTCCAGGCATTGTGACAGATTACGGTTGCTAGCCAGAGATCCCTGTATTAGGGTGCATTCACGCAACCATTGCCATTTTGTGGTCTGCAAAACATCAACCTGTGTGTTCACATTTAAGCCTGTTGTCATTCTGTTGGTTTCTGTATCCTTTCTAAAAGTCTGGAAAATAAGGATGTGTTGTTTCTGTAGAAGGAAGTGCTGGTATGTATGGGTGTATATGTATATGCATGCATGCCCCCTTAATTAGGCATGCATATACATGTATATCTATATATGGGCCTTCTATATATGTATCGGTGGGTCTCCGGATATGCCCCAATCTGATGCATATGATGCCCCTATATATATATATATATATATATATATATATATATATATTTAATCCCAGTAGTGAGAAGGCCAAGATACATAGTATTCACTTCACTCTATTCAAAGCCCCCCTCCTGCAGGAATGCCATATGCCTGCTGGGGTATGGGGGAAGACAAAGGGGCCATATGTTTAGACCCTTTTGTCTCAATAGGTGTGGTGGATGCACTTCCCTCTATCTTAAACTGATAGCAGGAACTTTCAGGCGGGCGTTACAATGGCCAGAGACATGGAGGCTGATGAGATCAATAGAAAGTAGATCCGTGTGCTATCAGCAAAAGGTTCCCTGTAGGGGGTGTTGGGCTAGTATCACTACACCTCACTGCTTTCACCTGAAGGGGGAGGGGGCTATATAGCCAACTGTGGGGGCCAGAGAAGGCAGTCTCCTGAATGAGTCACCTGAAGGAAGATGGGGGAAAGGTCACCATGACAGAGCTCCAGCAAGGATTGGTCTAAGTATCCTAAGAACCCCTAACCCTTGCCCTACCTTTTAACCCCTGAACCACCAATGCTTTCCCTGTAACCCCTGCAATACCCCAGCTGCCCTATTTTCCCTAACCCATGATCCAACCCCTGTTGCTCTAACCCCTGTAACCATCCTGCCCATACCTCCCTGCACCCTTGCCCTGTGGAACCTGGGCTAACCCCTGCTGCCCTGCCAGTGTCCCTGTCCATTTAACCCCTGCCATACCTCCCAGCACCCCTTGTGTGCTGCTGTCCCCTGATCACCAACCCTTGCTCCCTGCACCCCTGCCCTGTGGAACCTGTGTAACCCCTACAGCCCTGCCAGTACCCCTACCAGTTAACCCCTGCTCACCCCTGCCCTGTGGAACCTGGGCTAACCCTTGCAATATCCCTCATTTATCCCCTGTTATTTAACCCTTTACATTTCAGGGACAGTATAGTATAGGTGAGGGTGGGCTGCTATATTGTGAGTGTGTGTATTATCTAGTTAATATTGTGGGTGGAATTACTAGTGGGAGTGTGTAGTGTAGTCAGTGTATAATATTGTATTGTTGTGCGGCTATATGTATATATATTTATATACGCCAATATAAATATATATAGATATAGTCTAAATAATTAGACGGTAGACATTATTTTATATAATAAAGCCTTTTATTGTTTAAAATACAGTTTACGTGGTCTATATAGACGCCGCTATAGCTTAAGCGTGAAGGGAATAGAACAGTGTGGGAAATAAATAGGCGGAGCTAGCGTCAGCCGGTTACGCCTATTTATGAATATTAATTAATAATATTCCACAAAATATTATTAATTAATAGCTCCTTTAACAGTTTCCATGTTTCTTCCATTTTTCACGTGCTGCAAAAAAATGGAATTAGGAAATTGTCATACATTTACTTCAACTTCCTGGTAACATCCATAGGAAGGTCACGTGATGACTCTGTTAGATTCCTCTGCTTGGCTGACATTGGTTTCTGGTGGATTCTTCCTGTTCATCATGCCAAAAACACCAGCGGAAGCGGTTCTCCTCTACTGGATTCTTTCTTAGTGATACAGACAGCAGTTCCCTATTCTGGATGAAGAACTGAGGAGGAGGGGGGGCAAAGGGATCGCCCCCACTGTCTATAAATGGTAAAAGAAGGTCCACTTCCACTCAATGTACTCTGACCTGCAGCAGAATCCAGAGAAATTTCAATAGTTTTGTTGCTTATCGGTGCCCACTTTTAATGATCTGCTGGCATCTCTGTGTCCTGTCCTCATCTTCTAGAACACCAATATAGCAGCATTTCTCCTGCTGAACGGCTCATAATCACCCTAAGATGACCATACCATAAGCCATTTACCATTTGTTTCCGGCCATCTTTACTGGCCTTTTCCCCTTATTTGTTTTGTGTCTCACTTTTACTTAACTCTTTACTTACAGATTCCTATCGACTGGGAACTCTTTTACTTCACTGCATTTCAAATTCCTGCTGGGGATCTCAACCTTATCTTGGGGCAACTCAGAGAGACGACGATACTGGAACCCATGGCTACTTGTCACCCAGGGTTTTGAACTAATCTGCGCAGTTTCCAAAGTGCATTGGGGCAATGGATGGCACACTACTTCATTTACAGTATAAGAAATTTTTTTCAGTGGTGCTATTGGCCTTGGCTGACAGTAACTACAAGTTTATAATTTTATTGTGGCTGACGAAGGATTTACGTTGTCACCTCAAGCTATGTGGCCCTTCCCAAGACATGATTTAGATGGAAAAAAAAAAAACATATGTTCAACTACCCGTTGACAAGAGCCCATTGGTATGTGGAGTGCGCTTTTGGAATACTTTCCAACAAGTAGCAGGTGTTCCTGTCATCTATACAGATGGATCCAGAGAATTCCATCCTGTTGATTCAGGCCCATGTTCTTCTATATAACTTCATAAGGAATAACAATGCTTCCTTTGAAGCTGATCTGGGCCATTATAACATCATCAACTGTCGGTTTGGAACAAAAAGAGGAAACCAAAGCAGATTTTCACGTGTGACCCTCCCCCAAAAACACTGTATTCAATTACAGTACCTTGCGAAAGTATTTGGCCCCCTGGAACTTTTCAACCTTTTGCCACATTTCAGGCTTCAAACAAAAAGATATAACATTTTAAATCTTTGATGAAGAATCAACAACAAGTGGGTCACAATTGTGAAGTGGAACGAAATTTATTGGATCATTTAAACTTTTTTTGTAATAATAAAACTGAAAAGTGAAGCGTGCAAAATTATTCGGCCCCCTTGCATTAATACTTTGTTGTGCCACCTTTTGCTGCGATTACAGCTGCAAGTCGCTTGGGGTATGTCTCTATCAGTTTTGCACATCTAGAGATTGAAATTCTTGCCCATTCTTCCTTTCAAAACAGCTCGAGCTCTTTGAGGTTGGATGGAGAGCGTTTGTGAACAGCAGTTTTCAGCTCTTTCCACATATTCTCAATTGGATTCAGGTCTGGACTTCTAAGACTTTGACTTTGTCTTGACTTTGTACCATTCTAAGACCTGGATACGTTTATTTTTGAACCATTCCATTGTAGATTTTGCTTTATGTTTGGGATCATTGTCTTGTTGGAAGATAAATCTCCGTCCTAGTCTCAGGTCTTTTGCAGATTCCAACAGGTTTTCATCCAGAATGGTCCTGTATTTGGCTCCATCCATCTTCCCATCAATTTTAACCATCTTCCCTGTCCCTGCTGATGAAAAGCATGCCCAAACCATGATGCTGCCACTGCCATGTTTGACAGTGGGGATGGTGTGTTCAGGGTGATGAGCTGTGTTGCTTTTACGCCAAACATATCATTTTGCATTGTTTCCAAAAAGCTGGATTTTGGTTTCAGACTCTGAAAGAGAGAACCTTCTTCCACATGTTTGGTGTGTCTCCCAGGTGGCTTGTGGCAAACTGTAAACAAGACTTTTTATGGATATCTTTGAGAAATGGCTTTCTTCTTGCCACTCTTCCATAAAGGCCAGATTTGTGAAGTGTTCGACTGATTGTTGTCCTATGGACAGACTCTCCCACCTCAGCTGTAGATCTCTGCAGTTCATCCAGAGTGATCATGGGCCTCTTGGCTGCATCTCTGATCAGTCTTCTCCTTGTTTGAGATGAAAGTTTAGAGGGATGGCCGGATCTTGGTAGATTTGCAGTGGTCTGATACTCCTTCTATTTCAATATGATCGCTTGCACAGTGCTCCTTGGGATGTTTAAAGCTTGGGAAATCTTTTGGTATCCAAATCCGGCTTTAAACTTCTCCACAATAATATCACGGGCGTGCCTGGTGTGTTCCTTGGTCTTCATGATGCTCTCTTTGCTTTAAACAGAAACCTGAGACTATCACAGAGCAGTCTGCATTTATACAGAGACTTGATTACACACAGGTGGATTTTATTTATCTTCATCAGTCATTTAGGACAACATTGGATCATTCAGAGATTATCCATGAACTTCTGGAGTGAGTTTTCTGAACTGAAAGTAAATGGGCCAAATAATTTTGCACGCCCCACTTTTCAGTTTTATTATTTCAAAAAAGTTTAAATGATCCAATAAATTTCGTTCCACTTCACAATTGTGACCCACTTGTTGTCCAGGGGGCCGAATACTTTCGCAAGGCACTGTATATATTATTTTCCAAACATGCTTTTAATTTTTATATGAAAGGATGTTATAATAATCAAAAAGGAAACAAAAGGCCTTAGTGATTGATTTAATGAGTTGTCCTACTGAATGTTTTTTAATTTTTTTCTCTACAAAAAATTTTTCACAGAAAACCGTAGGACTTGTGAAAGAAATTAAATAATTGATGAACAAAATTGTGCTAAGTTGTATTTAATTATCAAATAAACTCTATCTTCTTATTGATTTCCATTAGATCCCACTTTATGCTTAAAAATAAATATGAGTGACCATCACTTGATTTCTATAGGAAGTTAGCTAAGGCTGCGGAATGAGGAACTTGGCTGAACTTGATATATTTGGGCATGGACTTTTCCAGATGAGTAATGCATTTGTGTCTACGTCATTAGCCATTACCCTTTTTTGTTGTTTTAATGTATACTTACTTGATTGGATATATTAAAATTGATGACTAAAGGGGGGTGGCTAGATCCACCATGTACATCTAATAAAATTGGCTCTTTGGGCGTGACTGCTCCAGAAAATCATTGTGACCAGACCAGCAAAGTGGTATTGTGATTCTTAGGCTGGCCACATCCCCTGGCACCTGGGGAAAACTTATTAACATAATTTGAATCCCACAGACAAGAGAGTGCAGTCTCTTAGTTTAGGACTCACGGTGGTCTCAGGTCAAGCAGGTCCTACGCTAAACCGTGACGCTGGGTAGTTGGGCACAGATGTGTTTTGATCAAAATATATTGGCTAAGAGTCTCAGATTTTATCATATCAGAATGAGGTCTTAGTTTATACAGTATATATTGTTTGCATCTATTTTTGTGCACTAATATTCCTTTTCTGTGATTCATTTTGATATATATATAGCCACTGACATCCGCAATCATTATTATCACATTATGCAGGATGTTTTTTATCCGTTTGTTTCTGTGAGTTTTGCTTGACATTTATACTTAATCTGTTCTGTTATACATACACTTACCATGCATCAAACTCATGATCAATAGGCGGTCTAATATATAGGCACTTTTATCTAGTACACTTGCAGTGCCATTAAAACTTACTCATATATATTAGACCGCCTGTTGACAGGGAGTCTGATGTACAGCAAGTCTATGTATAACAGAACAGATTGTTTATCTAGTACACTTGCTGCACCATTTTTAATACTTAATCTGTTATGTTATACATAGGCTTACTGTGTATCAGACTCAGCATCAACAGGCAGTTTAATATAAAGGCACATTTATATATTTCACCTGCTGCACCATTCATACTTAGTTACATAGTTACATTACTGAATCAGTTACTGTACACTGTGGCCAACAGACAGTTGCTTGGGCCCTCAAAAGGAATGGGCAGTTGCAAAATGTTTCTGTAGCTGGCACAATTAGCAGCAGAAGAAGGGGCGATGGTAGCAGCAGCTGAAGCAACAGACCAGAGCTGCCAATGTCATCCAGCGGTCGTGTTTTAACCAACAATACAGCTTTACTGGAATGGTTGACTCACTCTTCAACATCATCTCAGCTGATATCAGACACCCAGAGTCAGGAGTTGGTGGGTTATTCTGACACCACACTTAGTTGGAATGGCCCAGGAACAACCTCTGTGCTCTCACCTGTCCTGCAACTGCCTTTTTTTTTTGCTGCTCCTTCTGTTCGGGAAGTAATGCATGCTGCCAGCTCTGCTTTTCAGCAAAGCAGAATTTAGTGAGGACAGTCAGCCAGCACAGACTTTGAGGAGAGGTCCGCTGCATCCTCCCTAGCAACTAGCAGTGATGACTGTTGGGTGGAACATGCATATATTGCAAGCAGTCAGGGATGTGGTGAGGGGGACATAAGTGACCAACAGACAGTAGTGGATGATCATGTAGCTGATCGCACGTGAGAGGTGTCGAGAATGGCAGCGGGCCTTTAAGACAGCAGTAGAGTGGCAGTGTGCCAACGAGCCAGCAGAGTGGCGACAGTGGGAGATCTAGAGCCAAATGTTCCCGGGGTAGACTGTCTGTTACTAAAGAACCTATCTGTCAAGAAACACATTGTGGTGCACAGGTTCATAAAGGCAGCAGCAGGTAGTCAACACACAGTGGTTAAGGTAAAATGCCATGCTCGGCAGTGTGTGTTTTTTTTTTTATTAAGTTGCTGGAAGATGTTAGTATGGCAGTACAAAGGATATGTTGGCAGAAGGTGAAACACGGTCAGGTTGCTAATGTTGACACCACGGCCCTGCATGAACACATAGAGAGTCATCATAAAGTGGCCTGGGAAACCTGTGACACTAATGTAGTGGTATAGCCTGATGCAGCATCTGCTGCATTTCCCAGCAGCCGTAACCCCTTCTCCAGCAGTCACCTTTCCTCAACCTCAGCAGAAAGAAGCTGTCTTTGTTTCCTTTCGTCTATTGCTCTTGATGCTACTCCTGCTCCTTGTCACGTGTTTCGCCAACAATCGATAGCCTTGCCAATTGTAAAGAGACAACAGTATGCATGCATTCATCCAATGGCACAGAAGCTGAATGTGCAGCTGGCCTAGTTGCTGGTACTGCAGTCCCTCTCTTTCCATAACATCAAGAGAGAACTGATGGCTTGTGCACACCCAAGGCAGAGAGTCCCAATCTGTCATTACTTCTCTAAAAAAAACTGTACCAGTATGTTGAGCAAAAGGTGGGTGAGTCAGCATCTCGTACAGTTCATGCCAGCCCTGATGTGTGGAGCTGTAACTATGGTCAAGGACAATATATGTCGTTTATGGCCCAATGGGTAAATGTGGTTCTTGCCCAGCAACACCAGCAACTTGGCCAGGTGATGCCACTGCCGCCTCCACATTGGAATTGTGGGATTTCTGTGCCAATGTCCTCTTCTGTCTCCTCATTATCCATGTTGTTCTCAGCCTCCACTGTAGGCACAGTTCTGAGTGTTCCTCCAGCATACCACCTATGCAAGCATGGCATTGTAACGTGGCTCTGCATCTGGTGAGTCTGAGTGAATTGAGTTACACCGGGGAAGAACATTCTGTCTTTGCTGCATCAGGGAGGGCTTACCCATGCACCCTGCATGGCACACATCTTAAATCTGGTTGACACCTGGTTCTTGAAGTCTTCTACCCAACTGCAAGACATCTTGAAAATGTCAAGGAAACTGCATGCACTTCAGTCAGTCTAACAGTGCAAAACACATTCTCGTTGACCTGTAAAGGCAGAATGGTGTTCCCCAACATCGCCTCATATGCGACGTTTCCACAGATTGGAACTTCACAATCCATATTTTGGACTAACTGTATGAGAAGATGAAAACGGTTACTGATTTCTTGATGATGCAGATAGACAGGACTACTACCCGACTAAATAACCCTAATGTTAGACAGTGGTAGCTCATGCGTGACACCTGCCATTTGCTCAGGCCCTTTCAGGATGCCACTTTATTTGTTATTTGCCAGGACTATGGGATAAATGATGTCATTCCACTCCTTCATGCTCTGGAGGAGATACTGATAAATCTGGTGAGGGGGCAGAGGATGAGTCGCCTACATCTCACGACCACCTGAGCCCTGTGGAGACTGAACTGGCACAGGAAGAGGATAAGGAGGAAGACATAAATGCCCAGGAATTTTATACAGAACTAAGTAGTTTATTTGCCCAAGTGACATGATAGGAGCAGCTAGAGGGTGAAGACGAAGATGAGGCGGATGACCCACAGAGAACATGGCAGTATGCAGTAGAGATGGAGGCTGGGAGTTCTTCCGAGTCTTGCACAAATGGCCAGATGCATGCTGAGTTGCTTGCATAGTGACAGCCGCATTATCACCATTCAGTGGGATAAAACAACGGATCATAGACGGAAATAGCTAAAACGGATGACAAATGTGCATAACTGATGGAACAAGATTAGAGATGAGCAAGCACTAAAATGCTCGGGTGCTCGTTATTTGAAACAAACTTTTCCCGATGCTCGGGTGCTCGTTTCGAGTAACGAACCCCATTGAAGTCAATGGGAGACTCAAGCATTTTTTTCAGGGGACCAAGGCTCTGCCTAGTGAAGGCTGGGTGAAAACCTGGAAACATCAGAAAATGATGGAAACACCACGGAAATTAACAGGAAACAGCAGGGGCAGCATGCATGGATGCCTCTGAGGCTGCCTAATCCCACCATTAACCCAAATTCTCAGGCAACAGCCTGGCGGTAACCCTCATGGCAATTGTGCTCACCCAGACCAAGAAAGGTGAGGCACATACCCATAACATGTTAGGGAAGCACCCAACTAGGTGCAAAGAAAAATTGTTTAGAGAGAGGGCCTGTAGGTGGACCTCCGGAAAAATTGTTTGGAGAGAGGGCCTATAGGTGGACTTCCAGAAAAATTGTTTACAGAGAGGGCCTGTAGGTGGACCTCCAGAAAAATTGTTTGGAGAGAGGGCCTGTAGGTGGACCTCCGGAAAAATTGTTTACAGAGAGGGCCTGTAGGTGGACCGCTGGAAAAATTGTGGTAAAAGAGTGCCAGTTGGACCTCTAAAAATGGCGTTTTTTGGGTCAGCGTTAGGCAAAGACGACAAGGAGGAGTAGGAGGAGTTGGATACATAAGTAATGTCAATCTTTAGCTGCTTTCCCCCAGAGGAGATTTGAATTTCGGTGAAATCCAGGCTTTGTTCATTTTAATAAGCGTCAGCCTGTCAGCACTGTCAGTTGACAGGCGTGTGCGCTTATCGGTAATGACGCCACCAGCTGCACTGAATACCCGCTCTGACAGCACGCTAGTGGCAGGGCAGGCCAGCACCTCCAAGGCGTACAGCGCCAGTTCAGGCCACGTGTCCAGCTTTGAAACCCAGTAGTTGTATGGAGCAGAGTGATCGGTCCAGACGTTGGTATGGTCAGCTAGGTACTCCCTCACCATCTTTCTGTACAGCTCCCCCCTACTCTGCCTAGAGTGGGGACAGGTGACAGTGTCTTGCTGGGGTGACATAAAACTGGCAAAGGCCTTGGAGAGCATTCCCCTGCCAGTGCTGGACAAGCTGCCTGCTCGCCTCCTCTCTCCCGCTACTTGGCCCACAGAACCATGCCCTCTGCCGCTAGCGGCGTCAGATGGGAAGGATTGTTTCAGCTTGTGCACCAGGGCCTGTTGATATTGATTCACTCTCATACTCCTTTCCTCTACAGGGATGAGAGTGGAGAGGTTCTGCTTGTACCGTGGGTCCAGGAGAGTGAACACCCAGTAATCGGTGTTTGAAAAAATGCTTCTAACGCGAGGGTCATGGGATAGGCAGCCTAACATGAAGTCTGCCATGTGTGCCAGAGTCCCAACACACAAGAATTCCCTCTCCTCACTGGCCTGACTCTCCATTTCCTCCTCCCCTCCTCCTCCTCCTCTTCAGCCCAAACACACTCAAGAGTTAAGGACTGAGCACTGGTACCCTCTTCTGTCTCGCCGACATTCTCCTCCTCTTCCTCCTCATCCTCATCCCCCTTCTCCGATACGCGCTGAGAAACAGAACGGAGGGAGCTCTGGCTATCAAGCGACGTATCGTCCTCCACCGTCTCTTGTGACAAGCGCAAAGCATCTGACTTCATGCTGAGCAGTAGGTTTTTCAACAGGCAAAGCAGCGGGATGGTGAGGCTGATAATGGCAGCATCGCCGCTGACCATCTGTGTTGACTCCTCAAAGTTGCTCAACACCTGGCAGATATCAGACATCCACGTCCACTCCTCATTGTAGACTTGAGGAATCTGACTGACCTGACTACCAGTTCTGGTGGAAGTTGACATCTGGCAGTCTACAATCGCTCTGCGCTGCTGGTAAACTCTGGATAACATGTTTAATGTCGAATTCCATCTTGTGGGCACGTTGCACAACAGTCGGTTAGTGGGCAGTTGTAGGCGGCGCTGTGCTGCCCTGAGAGTGGCAGCATCTGTGGTCGACTTGCGGAAATGCGCACAGATGCGGCGCACCTTGGTGAGCAAATCAGACAGATTGGGGTATGTCTTGAGGAACCACTGAACTATGAGATTGAACACGTGGGCCAGGCATGGCACATGTGTCAGTCTGCCGAGTTGCAGAGCCGCCACCAGGTTACGCCCGTTGTCACAAACAACCATGCCTGGCTTGAGGTTCAGCGGTGCCAGCCACAGATCGGTCTGCACCGTGATGCCCTGTAATAGTTCTTGGGTGGTGTGCCTTTTGTCACCTAAGCTCAGCAGTTTGAGCACCGCCTGCTGGCGCTTAGCCACGGCATTGCTGCTGCGCCTAGAGCTACCAACTGAAGGCGCCGTGCCCACGGATGGTAATTCGGAGGAGGAGGTTGAGGAGGAGGAGGGGTCAGAGGAGGAGGCATAGTACGTCTGAGAGACCGTGACCGAGGTAGGCCCCGCAATCCTCGGTGTGGGCAGTACATGAGCGGCCCCAGGGTCAGACTCTGTCCCAGCCTCCACCAAGTTAATCTAATGTGCCGTCAGTGATATATAGTGTCCCTGCCCGGCAGCACTTGTCCACGTGTCCGTGTTTAGGTGGACCTTCTCAGAAACAGCGTTGGTCAGGGCACGGATGATGTTCTGTGACACGTGCTGGTGTAGGGCTGGGACGGCACATCGGGAAAAATAGTGGT
This sequence comes from Rhinella marina, assembly GCA_900303285.1. NCBI lineage: Eukaryota > Metazoa > Chordata > Amphibia > Anura > Bufonidae > Rhinella > Rhinella marina. The sequence goes on from ONZH01025843.1 coordinate 26,739, forward strand.
GGCTGGGGACCGAATACCAAGGGGCAGCCACCGCCATGAGGTTGCGAAAGGCCTCGATCTCTACCAGCCTATAGGGCAGCATCTCCAGGCTCAGCAATTTGGAGATGTGGACGTTGAGGGCTTGGGCATGTGGGTGGAACTGTATTTCCTCTTGCGCTCCAACGTCTGCTGTAAAGACAGCTGAACGCTGCGCAGGGACACATTGGTGGACGATGTGGAGGATCGTGAAGGCAAAGGTGTGGTTTTCCGGCGGGAGGCGCTCGTGCCGGGGTCCTGGGCAAGGGGTTGACTAGCAGAGACAGCGAGTGACACAGGGGAAGGAGCAGTGGTGGGACCCGCAGGAGGTGAACGGCCATGGTTCCATTGAGTGGGGTGTTTAGCACTCATATGCCTGCGCATGCTGGTAGTGGTTAGGCTAGTAGTGGTGGCACCCCTGCTGATCCTGGTGTGGCACAGGTTGCACACCACAGTCCGTCGGTCATCCTCACTTTCTTTAAAGAACCTCCAGACTTGTGAACATCTAGGCCTCGCCACGGGAGCTTCACTACGTGAAACAGTTGCTGCTGATGCACCCGCTCTGGCCCTGCTTCTCCCTCTGGCGACACCAATGCCTCTTCCAACCTGTTCTGGTGCAGCACTCGCCTCCGCCTCAGAAGCACTGTCTTCACTCGGCTTATCAACCCAGCTTGGGTCAGTCACCTCGTCATCCTCCGATTCCTCAGTCTGCTCCCCCCTCGGACTTCCTGCCCTGACAACTACTTCACCACTGTCTGACAACCGTGTCTCCTCATCGTCCGACACCTCTTTACACACTTCTTCCACTAAGTTAACAATGTTATCACCCACAGACTGCGACAGTTGGAAAACATGGGCATTGGGAAAGAGGTCAGCAGCAACCTGAGAAGTGGTTTGTGACTCTGGGAAGGGTCCAGAAAACAGTTCCTCAGAGTATGCCGGATCGCATTCTAAATTTTCCTGGGAGGGGGCAGACTGGGGGGAAGGAGGTTGAGGTGGAGGATCCAGAGGAGTGCTCCCTTGGGTAATGTGGGTGGACTGCGTGGAAGACTGACTGGTGGACAAATTACTTGAAGCATTGTCCGCAATCCACGACATCACCTGTTCGCACTGTTGTGGTTTCAACAGTCCTCTACCACGTGTCCCTGTAAGTTGAGACATGAAGCTAGGGAGTGTAGATCTGCGGCGTTCCCCTGCTCCCTCATCAGCAGGTACTGCCTCACCCTGCCCAGGACCACAGCCTCTGCCCCCTGCAGTAATTGAATGCCCACGCCCACGCCCTCGTCCTCGACCCTTAGCCCTGGGGTTCAACATTTTCTGTATATAAGTGTATTATATATACCAAAAAAATAAAAAAATGGGCCTGCTGTACTGAAACCCACAAACTTGTTCAATCTGAACAAGTTAATATATAGGTGGATAAGTTAGAGCAAAATTACGTATTTTATTACGTACCGTGCAGTATGGAGCAATTACACTGAAACTATTAGATTAGGTAGACTTGGTCTGCTTAAGTGCAACCCAGAAAAATGTCGCACTCAGATTTTTGTAATGTAGCTGTATCATTGAGAGCAAAAGACCTTTTTTAATTACGTGACGTACAGTATGGGTCACCTGGACAGAAAATATGCATTGTGGTTTGTATATAGGTGGATAAGTTAGAGCAAAATTACGTATTTTATTACGTACCGTGCAGTATGGAGCAATTACACTGAAACTATTAGATTAGGCAGACTTGGTCTGCTTAAGTGCAACCCAGAAAAATGTTGCACTCAGATTTTTCTAATGTAGCTGTATCAGTGAGAGCAAAAGACCTTTTTTAATTACGTGACGTACAGTATGGGTCACCTGGACAGAAAATACGGATTGTGGTTTGTGGTTACTGGACAGCTGAACTGTGACACACAGAATGGTTCCACACAGCTGTATGAAATGGATTTGTATCACTGAGATAAAACAACAAAAAAACAAATTTTGTATTTTTTTTTTAACGTGACATGCAGAATATATCAGAGAGCAAACTCAGCCCCTGCTGACTGTGGCTATTTTCACTGCAACCCAGAAAAATGTCGCACTCAGATTTTTCTAATGTAGTTGTATCAGTGAGAGCAAAAGACCTTTTTTAATTACGTGATGTACAGTATGGGTCACCTGGACAGAAAATACGGATTGTGGTTTGTGGTGACTGGACAGCTGAACTGTGACACACAGAATGGTTCCACACTGCTGTATGAAATGGATTTGTATCACTGAGATAAAACAACAAAAAAACAACGTTTGTTATATATGGAGATAGCTGCACTACTAGTGCCTGCCAGCCCAGCCAGGAGACAAAAAAAGTGTCTTGTAGCCCTTAGAAGGGCTGTTGGGTTCTCCTGCCTAACAGAGAACTAAATCCAGGCCCTAACACTCTCCCTGAAACGCAGCAGATCTGTCCCTAACGACGTGATGTACAGTATGGGTCACCTGGACAGAAAATACGGATTGTGGTTTGTGGTGACTGGACAGCTGAACTGTGACACACAGAATGGTTCCACACTGCTGTATGAAATGGATTTGTATCACTGAGATAAAACAACAAAAAAACAACGTTTGTTATATATGGAGATAGCTGCACTACTAGTGCCTGCCAGCCCAGCCAGGAGACAAAAAAAGTGTCTTGTAGCCCTTAGAAGGGCTGTTGGGTTCTCCTGCCTAACAGAGAACTAAATCCAGGCCCTAACACTCTCCCTGAAACGCAGCAGATCTGTCCCTAACGACATCCAGACAGCCTCTGAGCCGAGCACCGCCGGATGTCACTAGTATATTCCAGGGTCACCTGATCTGGCCAGCCAACCCCTGCTAACGACATGTAAGGCCCCACGTGATGCTGGGGGGTACCGCAGAGTCTCCTGGCTGGTAATTGGCTCAGTTTATAGCCGCCAAAAATTCAAAAGGCGGGAGATGCCATTTCCTCTAGCATGGCGAGATACTCGTCCGAGTAGCGAGGACTTACAAGTACTTTAATACTCAAACGAGCACTAAGCTCGGACGAGCATGCTCGCTCATCTCTAATAGAAATAAGGCTGAAAAGTTCAATAAAATTCATGCCTTTCAATGTTAAGGTATAAATATTGGATAAATCTTGTGTTACCACAGAGATCCTTGGCTAGTAGACAATTTAATCCCGGTCAAAACAGTTTAAAAAGCGGCCTGTGTTTTGCATTCAACGAAAGCCAGTGTAAATGGCTTTCAAATTTTAAATACCGTCATGAGTGCTTCTTTTTTGGTGGAGTACTCAGTTTTTTAAAAGCTTTAAAAGACATGGTAGTAGATCCAATCACATAAAGACGTGGGAAATAGGGTCAGTGATACTGTCGATACGTATTCAAACAAACCAATGGCCAGTTTGCTAATTGAAGGTTTTACTTTTGATTTTTAGGTACCTGAATTAAGTGGGCATGGTTGACATATGGCTGATAATCTCAAATCTATAAACAAAAATATAGCAATAGTTAGGGATAAAATGCGTGAATGAAAAAATGCTTCCACAGACGCAATCTACTTCCCCAGATTAAGAGCCCTGTTGGAAGAGCTCAGCCCCCATTTAAGTAAGTGTTTCAGCTGGCTGCAAATTAAGCTCTATAACAGCTCAATTGTCTGAGGAATAGAGTAAAAAAAACAACTTGCTCAAACTTTTCTGATTGAAAATCAGTTCCATTCATTTGAATGGGGCATCAAGCACATGCACTTCTACAAGTCTACAGGCACCACCCACATGACTCCTAAGCATAGAAAGAGTAGAGGTTTAGGTGATTAAATATAAGTTATACTAAATCTTTTGCCACATAAGTTTTTATCAAGCTTCTCAGCTCCTCCTGCTCTATAACATGCTGCCTGAATATTGCACTGCATTTTCATGGTAACAGGTTCCCTTTATAGGGGTTCAGCGGTTTTGCAAGATTGACCTCAGAGCAACCTACAAATTGATTAGAATCTGAAAGAGATACGAATGGAAGATGGCATTCAATACCCACTGAAAGGCATTCTGAATACCTTGTAATGCCCTTTGGGCTGTGTAATGTCCCAGCAGTGTTCCAAAACCTCATTAATGATGTTCTTTGTGAATTCCTGAGTCTCTTTGTTGTTGTTGTTGTTGTTGCTCATCTGGACGATGTTTTATTTTTTTTCTTCTGAATGGGCCTCACATGTTGTGTATGTAAGAAAGGCTTTCAAAATTGAGAGAAAACCAACGGTTTGCAAAATTTAGTAAATGTACATTTGGCGCTAGAGAAGTCTCTTTCCTTCCTAGGAACTGTTCCTTGGTCCAAATTTTGGTTCTAGGGCAACTTGTATGGCTTTCCACTAAGAATTTGCACTTTAGGGCCCCGTCTGGTAAACTCGTCCTGAAATTTATTGGCTCATATAAGATCACCTCTATTATTAATCTGGTATATTTTGCATCTCCTTCAGGATACATAATGTTTTCCACAATTCACTGCCTACACTGGATCCGCTCCTCGTTTCATTAGAAAGTTTCATCTCGAGCTTCCATCAAAATCTGATCCTTAGATTGCATTCAAATGTGGACTGCAAAAAATACAGATGACATCTGTATTGCATCCGTTTTTTTTTTGTTTTTTTTTTGTTTTTTTTTTGCGAATCCGTTGTAACAATGCCTATCCTTGTCCACTAAACGGACAAGAATAAGACATGTTTTATTTTTTTTTTTTGTGGAGCTACGGAATGAACATACGGATGCGGACAGCACATGGTGTAATTTTTTGCGGACCCATTGAAATGAATACAGTCGTGTGAATGCACCCTTATGTTGGGGACCGGTGGACCCACCTTGGAGGGTAATGTACAAAACTTAACTGTCCAGGCTCCAGCGTCACAATCAACAACCTTGGCTCTGCCGCGGTGGGAGAGGTGCGTTGCTCAACCATGTCCCCTTGTGACGCGACAGCATACATGGCAACAGGATGCAATGCTCTGTTTCTCCCTACAGCCAGCATGTGCAGGGAGAGATTAGCAGTTGGCTGATTAGCTCAGATGCTCTATAACTGTGTACTAGTGTTTCTGATCCAGGGACTTGGCACTCTATTTAAACCCTTTCCTGGCCATATACCAGTGCCAGTCTCTGGCTCACTAGCTGTTTTCCTGGTTCCTTATTCCTGTGCTTATTGGATTGCTCATTCCTCTGACCCTGGCTTCTCTTCTGACCTCTCTCTGTCTCTCAGAGTTGTCTGTCTGGTTCTGATCTCAGCTTCTCTTCTGACCACTCCATGTCTCTTATTTGGTATTGCATAGCTTGTCTGGTTCTGACCCAATAATGTACGACTCTGGTATTTTGTTTTTCTGCGTTTTCTCGTTTGTCCATTTCTACATTTAAATGGCATAGGGACCATCAACTAGTTACGGTCTAGCTATCTACAGCCTGTACTGCAATTAGGTAGGGAAAGCGTGCTGGGTTCTAGCCTTAGGGCTCACAGCCCTGTTCGGTCCCTACCTACAGTTGTAACATTATGACAAAGCCTTTCTCATCATAAATTAGGCACATCTACAGCAGCACTGTGACTGAGAATCATTCAGTCCACAATGTCACCCTCTTTGTCCTCAAAAGTAATCTGTCACTTACTAGTAAGCGAGGGAGAACTATGGTCTGCTGCTACAACTGCTGCCAATTCTGCTACTACTGCTGTTTGTACTGCTACAGCCACCCACAATCTAACTCGCAGTAGACAAGGCACCAAATGTTAATTTTCTACTCATTTACCAGACGTTTTATTATGAATCTTATTTAAGCAAACAGAAGTCAGAGGTTTAGTACAATGATTATTAAATCAGGAACGTTTGCAACTGTTTTTTGAATAAAAGGTTCAGTTGGACAAATGTTAAAACAAATCATAATGTTCAAAAAGTGTATTGCAAACATTCACTTTGTACCTTCTGAATTAGGATACATAAATTGGTCAATATTTCCCAAAACTGAAAATTCATGTGCATTGATCACACATTAAAAGACTATAAATAAAGATGAGATAAAAATAAAGACATGCAATGTGCTAATTTTTTATATATTTTTCCCAGAGCAGGGTTGACTGGCTTATGACGATGCTCCTCATGTGTACCTCCATAAGAAGAAATAGTGCCCCCAACCAATGCCTCTCAGGCAGCCAAACGGCATTTTTGCTCAGCTCTGTAAAGGAGTAGTTACACAGAAAGAGTTAAATTCCTGGTATGAGATCACCTGCTCTCTTTTCTTTCTTTTCAAACACAGCAATATAAAAAAAAATCTTATAAAAAAGCACTGATTGAATAGTTTTAGGCTTTTTTAGACCACCAAAACAGTAGAAAATTGATCTATGAAGCAGAAAGATGTACTGTATGTATTAATGTAGAAATTCTAACTGTTAGAATTTTAACAGTTTGGAATTCATTCTGAGATTACAAAAAATTTTGGATTCTAACAAAACCAAATAAGCTACAATTGATTCTGGCAATTCAAGAAAGATCCATATGTGAAAATCATGTACAATTCAGCTTTCTTTCTGAAAGGAGTAAAAAAAACAAAAAACAAACAAACCTGAGTGTTTCCCAGTTTCACAACTAAAGCACAGCCTTCCAATCATTGCCCAGCCTTTTAAACAGGCTTAATAAAATTAGGGCTAGTTCATATCACTGTTTATTGTTCAGTTCTTCTGATCCATCAAAAGAACAGAAATATAAAGAAAAAAAGGATCCTGATCATCAGTTATGCACATTTGGCATCAATTTCAGTAATTTCCATGTGATGATGTGAACTCAGCATTACTAGGACAATACTATAGCTAAGCTAGACTCACATCTGAAAACAGCTATCCCAGGACAAATTCTTATGTCAGTTGATGTTAGACACGCTAATGTGCCCCAAAAGTTTGGATTTCAACAAATTCAAATATTTTGGAACTTTTTTTCAGACAAACTAGAGAGAGACTCTCAATAAAACATTCAGCTGAAATCCAGACAAGATACTTAAAACATCCCACCCACATCTCAGTGAGAACAAGAAAACTCATGTCTCAAAACACTGGCCTTGTGGATACTCCTTGGAATGCTCTTTATCATTAGGAAGACTAAAAAATATGCATGATTAGTATTGTATGCCAGGTGACATTACTCTTGGTTTTTAGGAAGAATATATGCAAATTCACATATCATAGCGTTAGATAAGAACGTTCTGGGAATGTCTTTCTCAAAAATCTAAAGGTATGCATATTACCTTGCCTAACCAAACAGAAAAGATTGGGTAATGGCAGCAGAAAAATACCCAAATTTGCATATATTTTCCCAGTATTTATATTTATGCATATTGCCTTTTGCTTCATAGATCAATGTTCTTTAAAAAAAATTATACTAAGCTTTTGGTGGTAGATTAAAACTGTTTAATCTGCTGAACTTGTAATCCCTATAGAAAAGACATACAAACCTAGTTTCCTTTCCAAAATGTTAGGAATACTGAGTGTCTCATACCAGGAACACAGCTATTTCTGAGTAACTAACTACTTTTTAGCAGAGTTGAGCAAAGAAAACTTAATTAGCTGCCTGCGAGCCCTTGGATGAGGTGCTATTTTTCCCTTATGGAGTATGCATAAGGAGTATCCTCGTAAGCCAGTCAAACCTACTCTGGGTTTCTGGGAAAAATATTTTATCTTATGTCTGCTGGCATGAGATAGGCTTAGGAAAGCTAAAATACTCAGCACACATAGTATGCATACTAGACACTCTCTGTAATGAGAAAGAGTACCCTCCAGATAATACATAGAAATGTACCCAGAGTAGTATACTAGTCTTACTCCTCCTGCTCCCCTGTCTCACAAAGTAAAACCAAAAAGAATCTGAATGTTTGATCATTTTTAGTCTCAATATACAAAACAATTGAGTAGTGAAATCCAATTGCTCAATCCTTTTCTCACCTAACATCAGTGAGTTTGGCTGAAATTTATCCAATGTGTATGAATACCCTCGTTCTACACAGAAGAAGCAAACAAGTGAGCTACAGATTACAGGAAGTGTATAAATGTTTTACCAGTCAAGTTGCATTGTTGTCATTAGAGATAAGTTAAATTTTCAAAAATTCGATTTGGACACTTCAGCAAATATTTTTAAAAAATTTGCTTTTTTTTTCCCTATATTAATTTGTCATGAAGCGCATTAAATAAGCTATATCCTGGCCTGCAGGGAAAGTGTATTTCAGTGTTTATCACTGTGCATTGCAGCAACATGCATAGCTAGTCCTTTCTGGTAGTGAAACAATTAATGTGTGTCAGTATGACAGGCAGGTCAAATACAGTATATGGATGAGTGCATCGGTGTCACTTCCAACTGCTGGAATTATCTGACCAAATAACTGAAGGGTTACAGGTCAATGTTTGTGTCAGGTATAATGTACTTAAAGGGGTATTCTGGTAAAGTAACTTGATTTTTGAAAAACTGCATTAAGGCTGCAAGCTGTGACCCAACCAGAACACACACCTACACATATAACCAGAGCTTCATTTTACCTTGCAATCCATTTGTCTAGCTCCTGTGTGAGCCTGCAACACACTGAGAGTGTCATGGCTCCTGATCTTCCCTCACAAAGCTACAATCCCCACAATTCAGTCATGGCTGCCTGATATACAGCCCGGTCATAACTCCTCTACTCAGTAATCAGCGGCACACTAACATTTAGCAACATACTGAGCATGCCTGACCTAACAAATGCTCAGAACTACAGGTTGATGTCATGGTAACTTATGAGGAACACAGTGGGTAGCAGATGAAGAAAACTACTTTTATAACTACTCAACAGTAAATATGTGAAATTGACATTATATTGGGTAGTTATTGATGATGAATTAGTCTAAAACATAAGTTATAGTTACTGTAACCGGAATATCCCTTTAAAAGTGGCCCAAGATGCTACTATAGAGTGAAAGAGCAGTCTCATTTCACACCATCTGCTGTTTCCACATAGATTGCTAGTTAACCTAATTCTACTAAACTGTGAAAAAAGCGGTCTCATTTCACTGTTTGTGGGGTGTCCACATTGATCCATATGGTATAAGGTATTGTGTTACCCACTCACTCTATCGTGAAGGAGCAGTCACATTTTACACTATCTGCTTTTTTCACATATATTGCTAGAGAATCTGTTCGGGTACCTACTAATACAAGTAGTGGCACTATGACAGAGTGGAGAGGGTGTCAGAAATAAGTTTGTGTGGACGTCAATGTTTATTTTTCCATTCTTCTGATCCATCAGAACAACCCAAAAAAAGAGGATCCTGTCTTTTGAGCATCTTCCTTCACACGGTCAGTATTTGGTCAATAATTAATCAGGAGTCTATATATTCTGGAAGCCAAAAACAGGAGTGAGTACAAAATAGAGATGACAGAGAGAAGGAAATATTTGCATGTCTTCTGTGTTTTGGACCCACTCCTGCTTTTGGCTTCCAAATCATGATCAAATCCTGATGCAAAATACGGACAGTGTGATAGAGGCCTTATAGATGCTCCAAAGACAGGATCCATTGTGTTTTTTATTTTTGGGTTCTTCTGACGGATTAGGATAATGGTTAAATAAACTATAAATGTTAACAAGGCCAAACACTACAACAGCATGATGAGCCAACACAGAGGTCCAGTCACAGAGTGGTGAGGGTACCAACAGCATGAGGAGTCAACGCAATGACCTAGTCACAGAGTGGGGAGGTGGGGGGGCAACAGCTGTGGCAGTAACTGCACAAGATGGTGGCAGTAGGAAAAGATGGCAGCAGAGGCAGGTGTGTAGCATCAGGCGAGTGGCAGCATCAGAATATTGGCAGCAACATGTGGGCAAATGTAACAGGTCATTTTCACAATGTTCTGTTGTTGTAGCACACTTAAGTCAGAGCATTACTGCCAGAATGATCTAGTCTGATGCATCAGGCACTACAGTGTGGAAATCCTGGCTGATCCATGCCCGACTCATACTTATAAAGGTTAATCTCTCAATATTTTGTGTTGAAAGGATGGTTGGATGAGTGCACACATACTGTTGTCTTTTTCCAATCGCCTTGGTGACTAATTGTTGGCTAAATGCTTGACAAGGCGTAGGAAGAGGAGGAGCATCAGGACCAGTAGACGATGGGAAAGAAACATAGCTCCCTTCTGAGGTGGTCGAGCCTTGACTGCTTGAGAAGGGGTGTGGACCACTGGCAGATTCAGCGGTTGCTGCATCTGGCAGTACCACTACATTAGCGCCATGGTTTTCCCAGGCCACTTTATGGTGATGTTCCATGTGTTGAAGCAGGGCCATGGTGCCAACATTGGCACCCTGGCCGCGCTTCACTTTCTGTGCACAGATAGTACATATGGTCACGGTGACGTCCTCGTCCGGCGACTTAATGAAAGATTCCCACACTGGTGAGTATGGCATTTTACTCTCACCACTGCGTGCTGACTGCCTAGTTGTTTCTGGACATGTAGGTTCCAGTATAGGAGATGGTCTACCCTGGGCACGTTTGGTCTCACACTGATCTCACACTGCTATCACCCTGCTAACTCACAGCCATGCTTGCACCCTGCTGGCTCAGCCGCACACTGCCACCCTGCAGCTGTCTCACATGCAAGCTGCCACGCTCACCCCCTGATGAGGATGATGATGAAGATAAAGAACCCTCTTCACTCGGTTCCTACGTGCAATCGGTTACATTATCCTGCACTACTGTCTGCTGCTCACTTATGTCACCCTCGCCAGTCTCAGGACTACAAGAGGAAGAAGAGGACCTGGTCTCTTTTCTCCTCCAAATCTGGGCTGGGCAGTAGCTGTTGACTGTCCTCAATAAGCTCATCCTTGCTGAAAAGTGGAGCATAGCCAGTAGCATACAATACTTCCCAAGCAGGCAGGTTCAGGTGAGGGCACAGAGCTTCTTCCTATGGTGTCAGAGATACCCACTGACTCTTGGTTGTGGGTGTCTGATGTCAGTTGAGATGATGTTGAAGACCAGGTCAACCATTCAAAGACAGCTAGATTGCTGGTGAAAACACAACCTCTGGAGGCCAGTGGCAGCTGTGGCTGCTGCTACCATCCCCCTTCTTCTGCTGGTATGTCTGGCATCTCCAGCAACATTTTTGCTACTGCCCGTTCCCTCAGAGGGCCCTGGCACCTGTCTATTGGACATACTGTACAGTAATATGTAAAATAGGTTATTCAATGTAAATGTGGACACCACAATAACAGTAGTATTAGACAGCATCTCCAAAACTGAGAATTAAGGCCTAATGAAGTTGCTTATCTAAGAAACAAAATAGGCACCCCAAAAACAGTACAAAATAGACAGCTTATTCACCCCACTTTGAGACTAAAGGCCTAATGGAATTGCTTTTTTTATTAAAAAAAAAAAAAAGGTAGACACCCCAATAACTTAAATTTCACTACTTATTCACCCCAATTTGAGAATCAAGGTGTAATAGAATTGTGTATCTATTAAACAAGGGCGGCATCCCAATAACAGTTAAATTAGACAGTTTATTCAACCCAATTTGAGAAGGAGTTATAGAATTATGTATCTATTAATCAAGGTGGACAATGTTCAATTAGATAGCCTTTTGCAGGGATTGATGTAAACAAAGCTGTCTCCTATGGATCCCTTCAACTTCCATATATACTACCTGCATATGCTCTTCCTACAGTGTGTAAAAATTCTCCCTATGATCTCCCTAAACTTTCCCTACACTGTCCCTGCAGTCTCCCAATCCAAGATTCTACTATAAAATAGGTTTATAAAGCTTTGTAAAACACTGTCTCTAGCACTTGTCATGTTTCTTCCTATACTCAGTTCACTATAAAATGGCTGAGATCAATGGGGATTAGGATTCTTGTAGGGCTGTGACATCACAGGGGCTGGTTAGCTGCTGATTGGCTGGCTGCAAGCCATTATAGGTGATCTCCTTCCACCGTGCTTACTTTCACTTTGTAACACATGTCACCTCCATTTTAGGAATTTGTAACTCGAAGCACAGGAAATTAGGAATTGTTGGGAAATTAATTTTTCCTAAAATTCAGATCAAATACCACTTCGATTCGCTCAACACTAGTTGTCATATAAACCTAGCATGAATCTAAATAACTAAATACATTGATGTCCTTCCCCTCATAGGTATGCATAGGTACGTACAGTATACCTTCTACTCCCTGATCTCAAGCAAAAATTTATGCAAATTAGTAGCATATTGTAGACACTATATATTGCAAAATCTGCCATCCATGACATGACTTAAAGCATACTACCACTTTTAGTTGACTTTTGAAACTAGCAATTCATGTTTGTGTACATGAGTAATAACTAGGTATGAGCGAACTTTTGAAAAGTTCGGTTCGGTTCGGCGAACTTTCGTGAAGTTCGGATTCGTACGAACCGTACCTAAAACGAACCTTGCTATAACGGCTGAATAATTGCAGCTACAATAGTGGGAGTCTGATAGGGTATAGTTTCGTTTAGTTGCAATTGCTATTACAATGAAAAAAGTGGAAAAAATCAAAGTGCAAAAATAGTCGTCGACAGCCAGGTCGACAACATTTGACAGCACTGAAGATGTCCGCTGGAGTAGTCCATGTCATGCCAGAGCACCAAAAACACATGGTAGATCGTGGCACCAGCCCAAGAATAGGCTGCGTTGAAGTCGATGCGGTCTCAGTGACATCACAGGTCAGAAGACAGACAGGCGTACTCCAGCATTTGTATAGCACCCAGTCCAGTATAGTTGAGAAGAGACAATTGACGGAGGAGGAGGAGGCGGCAGCACTTGTATAGCAGCCAGTCCAGTATAGTTGAGAAGAGACGATTGACGGAGGAGGAGGCGGCAGCACTTGTATAGCACCAAGTCCAGTATAGTTGAGAAGAGACAATTGACGGAGAAGCAGGAGGAGGCAGCATTTGTATAGCACCAAGTCCAGTATAGTTGAGAAGAGACAATTAACGGAGAAGCAGGAGGCGGCAGCACTTGTATAGCACCCAGTCCAGTATAGTTGAGAGGAGACAATTGACGGAGGAGGAGGAGGCGGCAGCACTTGTATAGCACCCAGTCCAGTATAGTTGAGAAGAGACAATTGACGGAGGAGGAGGCGGCAGCACTTGTATAGCACCCAGTCCAGTATAGTTGAGAAGAGACAATTGACGGAGGAGGAGGAGGCGGCAGCACTTGTATAGCACCCAGTCCAGTATAGTTGAGAAGAGACAATTGACGGAGGAGGAGGAGGCGGCAGCACTTGTATAGCACCCAGTCCAGTATAGTTGAGAAGAGACAATTGACGGAGAAGCAGGAGGCGGCAGCACTTGTATAGCACCCAGGCCAGTATAGTTGAGAAGAGACAATTGACGGAGGAGGAGGAGGCGGCAGCACTTGTATAGCACCCAGTCCAGTATAGTTGAGAAGAGACAATTGACGGAGAAGCAGGAGGCGGCAGCACTTGTATAGCACCAAGTCCAGTATAGTTGAGAAGAGACAATTGACGGGAGAAGCAGGAGGCGGCAGCACTTGTATAGCACCAAGTCCAGTATAGTTGAGAAGAGACAATTGACGGAGAAGCAGGAGGCGGCAGCACTTGTATAGCACCCAGTCCAGTATAGTTGAGAAGAGACAATTGACGGAGAAGCAGGAGGCGGCAGCACTTGTATAGCACCCAGTCCAGTATAGTTGAGAAGAGACAATTGACGGAGAAAGCAGGAGGCGGCAGCACTTGTATAGCACCCAGTCCAGTATAGTTGAGAAAGAGACAATTGACGGAGAAGCAGGAGGCGGCAGCACTTGTATAGCACCCAGTCCAGTATAGTTGAGAAGAGACAATTGACGGAGGAGGAGGCGGCAGCACTTGTATAGCACCCAGTCCAGTATAGTTGAGAAGAGACAATTGACGGAGAAGCAGGAGGCGGCAGCACTTGTATAGCACCCCAGTCCAGTATAGTTGAGAAGAGACAATTGACGGAGGAGGAGGCGGCAGCACTTGTATAGCACCCAGTCCAGTATAGTTGAGAAGAGACAATTGACGGAGAAGCAGGAGGCGGCAGCACTTGTATAGCACCCAGGCCAGTATAGTTGAGAAGAGACAATTGACGGAGAAGCAGGAGGCGGCAGCACTTGTATAGCACCAAGTCCAGTATAGTTGAGAAGAGACAATTGACGGAGGAGGAGGCGGCAGCACTTGTATAGCACCCAGTCCAGTATAGTTGAGAAGAGACAATTGACGGAGGAGGAGGCGGCAGCACTTGTATAGCACCCAGTCCAGTATAGTTGAGAAGAGACAATTGACGGAGGAGGAGGAGGCGGCAGCACTTGTATAGCACCCAGTCCAGTATAGTTGAGAAGAGACAATTGACGGAGGAGGAGGAGGCGGCAGCACTTGTATAGCACCAAGTCCAGTATAGTTGAGAAGAGACAATTGACGGAGAAGCAGGAGGCGGCAGCACTTGTATAGCACCCAGTCCAGTATAGTTGAGAAGAGACAATTGACGGAGAAGCAGGAGGCGGCAGCACTTGTATAGCACCAAGTCCAGTATAGTTGAGAAGAGACAATTGACGGAGAAGCAGGAGGCGGCAGCACTTGTATAGCACCCAGTCCAGTATAGTTGAGAAGAGACAATTGACGGAGGAGGAGGAGGCGGCAGCACTTGTATAGCACCCAGTCCAGTATAGTTGAGAAGAGACAATTGACGGAGGAGGAGGCGGCAGCACTTGTATAGCACCCAGTCCAGTATAGTTGAGAAGAGACAATTGACGGAGAAGCAGGAGGCGGCAGCACTTGTATAGCACCCAGTCCAGTATAGTTGAGAAGAGACAATTGACGGAGGAGGAGGCGGCAGCACTTGTATAGCACCCAGGCCCAGTATAGTTGAGAAGAGACAATTGACGGAGGAGGAGGCGGCAGCACTTGTATAGCACCCAGTCCAGTATAGTTGAGAAGAGACAATTGACGGAGAAGCAGGAGGCGGCAGCACTTGTATAGCACCCAGGCCAGTATAGTTGAGAAGAGACAATTGACGGAGAAGAGGAGGCGGCAGCACTTGTATAGCACCCAGTCCAGTATAGTTGAGAAGAGACAATTGACGGAGAGCAGGAGGCGGCAGCACTTGTATAGCACCCAGTCCAGTATAGTTGAGAAGAGACAATTGACGGAGGAGGAGGCGGCAGCACTTGTATAGCACCCAGTCCAGTATAGTTGAGAAGAGACAATTGACGGAGAGGAGGAGGCGGCAGCACTTGTATAGCACCCAGTCCAGTATAGTTGAGAAGAGACAATTGACGGAGGAGGAGGCGGCAGCACTTGTATAGCACCCAGTCCAGTATAGTTGAGAAGAGACAATTGACGGAGAAGCAGGAGGCGGCAGCACTTGTATAGCACCCAGTCCAGTATAGTTGAGAAGAGACAATTGACGGAGGAGGAGGCGGCAGCACTTGTATAGCACCCAGTCCAGTATAGTTGAGAAGAGACAATTGACGGAGGAGGAGGAGGCGGCAG
>ONZH01025844.1:0-75000 GCA_900303285.1 Rhinella marina
CTCACCTCTTGGGCCTCCACAAATAATTTTTAATAATTTTTAAGAGGTCTCACCTCTTGGGCCTCCACAAAATGTTTAAAATTAACAGTTTAACAGGTCTCACCTCTTGGGCCTCCACAAAATGTTTAACAGGTCTCACCTCTTGGGCCTCCACAAAATGTTTAACAGGTCTCACCTCTTGGGCCTCCACATAATTTTTTAACACGTCTCACCTCTTGGGCCTCCACATAATTTTTAAACACGTCTCACCTCTTGGGCCTCCACAAAATGTTTAAGAGGTCTCACCTCTTGGGCCTCCACATAATTTTTAAGAGGTCTCACCTCTTGGGCCTCCACAAAATGTTTAACAGGTCTCACCTCTTGGGCCTCCACAAAATGTTTAACAGGTCTCACCTCTTGGGCCTCCACAAATAAATTTTTAATACTCTTGGGCCTCCACATCACCTCTTGGGCCTCCACATAATTTTTAAGAGGTCTCACCTCTTGGGCCTACACAAAATGTTTAAGAGGTGTCACCTCTTGGGCCTCCACATAATTTTTAAGAGGTCTCACCTCTTGGGCCTCCACAAAATGTTTAACAGGTCTCACCTCTTGGGCCTCCACAAAATGTTTAACAGGTCTCACCTCTTGGGCCTCCACAAAATGTTTAACAGGTCTCACCTCTTGGGCCTCCACAAAATGTTTAACAGGTCTCACCTCTTGGGCCTCTTGGGCCTCCACATAATTTTTAAACACGGGCCTCCACATCACCTCTTGGGCCTCCACATAATTTTTAAACGTCTCACCTCTTGGGCCTCTCCTCACCTCTTGGGCCTCCACATAATTTTTAACACGTCTCACCTCTTGGGCCTCCACATAATTTTTAACACGGGCCTCTCACCTCTTGGGCCTCCACAAAATGTTTAAGAGGTGTCACCTCTTGGGCCTCCACATAATTTTTAAAAAAGGTCTCACCTCTTGGGCCTCCACAAAATGTTTAACAGGTCTCACCTCTTGGGCCTCCACAAAATGTTTAACAGGTCACACACCTCTTGGGCCTCCACATAATGTTTAACAGGTCTCACCTCTTGGGCCTCCACAAAATGTTTAACAGGTCTCACCTCTTGGGCCTCCACAAAATGTTTAACAGGTCTCACCTCTTGGGCCTCCACAAAATGTTTAACAGGTCTCACCTCTTGGGCCTCCACAAAATGTTTAACAGGTCTCACCTCTTGGGCCTCCACAAAATGTTTAACAGGTCTCACCTCTTGGGCCTCCACAAAATGTTTTAACAGGTCTCACCTCTTGGGCCTCCACATAATTTTAACACGTCTCACCTCTTGGGCCTCCACATAATTTTTAACACGTCTCACCTCTTGGGCCTCCACATAATTTTTAACACGTCTCACCTCTTGGGCCTCCACATAATTTTTAAAACACGTCTCACCTCTTGGGCCTCCACATAATTTTTAACACGTCTCACCTCTTGGGCCTCCACAAAATGTTTAAGAGGTGTCACCTCTTGGGCCTCCACATAATTTTTAAGAGGTCTCACCTCTTGGGCCTCCACAAAATGTTTAACAGGTCTCACCTCTTGGGCCTCCACAAAATGTTTAACAGGTCTCACCTCTTGGGCCTCCACAAAATGTTTAACAGGTCTCACCTCTTGGGCCTCCACAAAATGTTTAACAGGTCTCACCTCTTGGGCCTCCACATAATTTTTAACACGTCTCACCTCTTGGGCCTCCACATAATTTTTAACACGTCTCACCTCTTGGGCCTCCACATAATTTTTAATACGTCTCACCTCTTGGGCCTCCACATAATTTTTAAGAGGTCTCACCTCTTGGGCCTACACAAAATGTTTAAGAGGTGTCACCTCTTGGGCCTCCACATAATTTTTAAGAGGTCTCACCTCTTGGGCCTCCACAAACTGTTTAAGAGGTCTCACCTCTTGGGCCTCCACATAATTTTTAACAGGTCTCACCTCTTGGGCCTCCACATAATTTTTAAGAGGTGTCACCTCTTGGGCCTCCACAAAATTTTTAAGAGGTGTCACCTCTTGGGCCTCCACATAATTTTTAAGAGGTCTCACCTCTTGGGCCTCCACAAAATGTTTAAGAGGTGTCACCTCTTGGGCCTCCACATAATTTTTAATACGTCTCACCTCTTGGGCCTCCACATAATTTTTAATACGTCTCACCTCTTGGGCCTCCACAAAATGTTTAACAGGTCTCACCTCTTGGGCCTCCACATAATTTTTAAGAGGTCTCACCTCTTGGGCCTGCACAAAATGTTTAAGAGGTGTCACCTCTTGGGCCTCCACATAATTTTTAAGAGGTCTCACCTCTTGGGCCTCCACATAATTTTTAAGAGGTCTCACCTCTTGGGCCTCCACAAAATGTTTAACAGGTCTCACCTCTTGGGCCTCCACAAAATGTTTAACAGGTCTCACCTCTTGGGCCTCCACATAATTTTTAACACGTCTCACCTCTTGGGCCTCCACATAATTTTTAAGAGGTCTCACCTCTTGGGCCTGCACAAAATGTTTAAGAGGTGTCACCTCTTGGGCCTCCACATAATTTTTAAGAGGTCTCACCTCTTGGGCCTCCACATAATTTTTAAGAGGTCTCACCTCTTGGGCCTCCACAAAATGTTTAACAGGTCTCACCTCTTGGGCCTCCACAAAATGTTTAACAGGTCTCACCTCTTGGGCCTCCACAAAATTTTTAACAGGTCTCACCTCTTGGGCCTCCACAAAATGTTTAACAGGTCTCACCTCTTGGGCCTCCACAAAATGTTTAACAGGTCTCACCTCTTGGGCCTCCACATAATTTTTAACACGTCTCACCTCTTGGGCCTCCACATAATTTTTAACACGTCTCACCTCTTGGGCCTCCACATAATTTTTAACACGTCTCACCTCTTGGGCCTCCACATAATTTTTAACACGTGTCACCTCTTGGGCCTCCACATAATTTTTAACACGTCTCACCTCTTGGGCCTCCACATAATTTTTAACACGTCTCACCTCTTGGGCCTCCACAAAATGTTTAAGAGGTGTCACCTCTTGGGCCTCCACATAATTTTTAAGAGGTCTCACCTCTTGGGCCTCCACAAAATGTTTAACAGGTCTCACCTCTTGGGCCTCCACAAAATGTTTAACAGGTCTCACCTCTTGGGCCTCCACAAAATGTTTAACAGGTCTCACCTCTTGGGCCTCCACAAAATGTTTAACAGGTCTCACCTCTTGGGCCTCCACAAAATGTTTAACAGGTCTCACCTCTTGGGCCTCCACATAATTTTTAACACGTCTCACCTCTTGGGCCTCCACATAATTTTTAACACGTCTCACCTCTTGGGCCTCCACATAATTTTTAACACGTCTCACCTCTTGGGCCTCCACATAATTTTTAACACGTCTCACCTCTTGGGCCTCCACAAAATGTTTTAAGAGGTGTCACCTCTTGGGCCTCCACATAATTTTTAAGAGGTCTCACCTCTTGGGCCTCCACAAAATGTTTAACAGGTCTCACCTCTTGGGCCTCCACAAAATGTTTAACAGGTCTCACCTCTTGGGCCTCCACAAAATGTTTAACAAGTCTCACCTCTTGGGCCTCCACAAAATGTTTAACAGGTCTCACCTCTTGGGCCTCCACAAAATTTTTAAGAGGTCTCACCTCTTGGGCCTCCACAAAATGTTTAAGAGGTGTCACCTCTTGGGCCTCCACATAATTTTTAATACGTCTCACCTCTTGGGCCTCCACATAATTTTTAATACGTCTCACCTCTTGGGCCTCCACAAAATGTTTAAGAGGTCTCACCTCTTGGGCCTCCACATAATTTTTAACAGGTCACACCTCTTGGGCCTCCACATAATTTTTAAGACGTCTCACCTCTTGGGCCTCCACAAAATTTTCCATGAGCCTCTGGCCAGCCCACGGCCTCTTCCTGCCTTTTGCGGTCCTACGCATCCCTCAACATCCCCACTGCTTTACCTGCTAGACATGACACTGGGCCAGGTCGGGTCACTGACATCTCAAGCGCCAACAATTTGGGCATTTTAAGGCTTCTGCATGTGTTTGAGTTGTTTTTACATTTTAAAGAAGACATGTCTGACCACATCTCACACACACACACAATGACAATTAGGGGTGGGGTCTATTTGATTTCCCCCTTGCCTATGCCATCTGTGGTTGTCATAGGCAACGTGATTTTAAGGGGTGCAGAATTTTATCTTCTTTTTTGTCTAGTTTGGCTTGGGGTCCATGGCAATGTTGAGGAAAGAAGGTTTCCTTGTATGGTCTCACTTTACAGAGAGGTTAGATTGTCTTTGGAGTGTATTGTTGAGAGGCTGTGATAGTGGCGTAATAGTGCGACTTGGGCGCGTTATATGCACCCAGACATGCTTCCCCTGCTGTCCCAGTTGCATTCCAGCAGTGTTGGCATCCTTTTCTGAGGTTTCAGGGTGGACTTGGTGACCTCCAAGTGGTCGAATTGAGATTTCCAAGTGGCGAGCATTTTTTCCCCATAGACTTTAATGGGATTCGATATTCGGTCGAATAGTCGAATTTCGCGGTCTATTCGAATCGAATTTCGAACTTTCGAATATTTCACTACTCACTCATCTCTAGTAATAACCCCGTAGACAAGCTCAGTAAATAATATACCAACAAAGGAAAGATACGGGGAGATATAATATAACCAAATACTTTATTACATAAGCTAAAATACATACATCAATTACAAAAGCCATATAAAAACACCAATGAATTGGTACAGGTCAGCAGTGAAGGTATGATAACACGGACATCTCTTTGCTGGGTATACACTTGGTATGATTATAGGTGGATTTTCCCTAAAGTACTCTTATACACTTGTGGACACTGTTATCAGTACTGAGACTGTGATTAAGTATAATTTGGGTTGTAGGAGATAACCAGGGTTTCATGCTATGTACTTATTCATTACCTTCTTTCCACTGTCCCGTTTTCATACAATATGCCTGATGTGTAATCTTGCCACCACCAATTCATTGGTGTTTTTATATGGTTTTTGTAATTGATGTATGTATTTTAGCTTATGTAATAAAGTATTTGGTTATATTATATCTCCCCGTATCTTTCCTTTGTTGTTGTTCTGTCAGGTCTATTGGTTAATACTAAGTCCAGTATGGCTGTCCCTCTAGTTGGGTCCTGAACCAGTTGGGAAAGGTAATTGTCTTTGGTTATTTCCAAGAACCTTTTCATTCTGTATTGCTTGGGAATGTTTGATACATGGGTACTGGCAAACTGGGTGGGACAGGGGTGCCTGTGCTAAATTTTGCTTTGGGGCCCTATGAGATTTGTCCTTGAGTATATTTATTATTAATGAAAAGTTATGCAGCTTTCTAACTTGTCTTGTTCAGATCCAGAGGCTGAAAATGTTTACTGATCATGTACAGTTATGGGTAGGTTCGTATTTCAATTATGGAATTCCATTATAGGGTTCCGTTATAACAGAGTTATAACGGAATGTAACAGAATGTAACAGAATTTCAAATTAGAATGGAAAACAGAAGCCTTTAAGAGGCATTCCATTTTGCTCCATCCTAATACATGTCTATGGCCACAAATAACAGTTCCGTTTAGTCCCATTATACATGACGGAAAAAATAGTCCTGTCAACAGTTGCTCTGTCATGTATAACAGAACAAAATGGAACTGTTATTTACGGCCATAGACATGTATTAGGATGGAGCAAAACGGAATGCCTCTTGACGGCTTTCGTTTTGCATACTGTCCTAAAATTATAACTCTGTAAACACCAACGCGCACCCACTCTAACACAGTTGTATGACTTAAGTGTGTCATTGCTCTCTCTTATCACTAACGTGAATCAGAAATCATGAAATCTATGAGGAATAAATACATGCAAATAGTGTCTGACTGGGGTACCTAGGGCCCACCAGTAACATTCATTTAGGGGGCCCACTGTAAAGCTACATACAAATATTAACCACCCATACAAAGGCAGCAGCAGCAAGGTGCTACAATATGATTATGAGGAACCATGCAGTGACTTTGAGAGGAAAGTCCCTGGGGAAAGAGGACATGGCTAGCTTGACCCTATACCTAAAAGTCATCTCAGCCACCCAATATGTCTATAATAATTAACTGGGCACTTTGTTAAATAATGTGCCCAGGTTTTAATATCAACATAGGCTGGTTTAGACACTTTATGCTGCCTATCTACCGTATATCTAGTGCAGTAAGTCTACTTAGTAAAGGGAGGGCAGTGACTGGGGGCCCACCTTGCTCAGGGGCCCACCGGGATTCACCTGTGGGCCAGTCTGAGCCTGCATGCAATACAATGATCTAATAAACTTACCTGATCTTCATTGAAAGGGTCTCATTATGTCTCCATTTCACAATTGCTGGTTTCATATGTAATTTGATGCTTTCATTGCTTCTGATTGTGGCAGGTGGACTACTTGAATCATTTATTGATGATCCAACTCTAAAAAGAAGAATGTAGCATAGTTTATATTTAATGCAATATTTTTGTAAATGTCATTGAATATTAAAAAAAATATAAGATGTTATTTTAAAAGAAATATAAGACAATATGTCTGATTTTATTTTACTATCAACATGAAATCTTTCAGAATCTTAAAGTGCCAATGAAGTGAAAATAAGGTGCCATCAGAACTCTCACACTGTGTGTGATCTCTCATGCCCTTTTCCCTGCATGTTTGTATTCCAAAAAATGGTGCTAAGTGATCAGTCACATCATTAGTTTAGACCACTGGCTCTGGACAAATTAAGTGGGCATTCTGAGAGGAAAGCAAAAAAAACACAAAAACACTTGAAACATATATAAGTCTAGCTCTAAGGCTCTGTTGAAATCTCTGTTAGGTAAGGCTGTATTCACATCTCCGTTTTCGGAAATTCGGCTGCCTGATCTGGTGCAAATGTCGGTTGGTCAAAAAAACGTTGCGTGCAATGGTTTTTGTCTGGTCAAAACCTGGCATATATGCTGGATATCAGCCAGATCACTGTCCGACCTTGTTTCAGTTAATGAGGATCCGGCGGTGAAGTAGAGGATACAGCAACACCAAATCCTGTAAGATCAGGCAAGTTGTGCCAGAACAGCCTGCCTGTTAGTTCACATCACCGTTTAAGCTACTTTCACACTAGCGGCAGGGGTGTCCGGCAGGCTGTTCCGTGCTGCCGCTAGTGCATGTGTGTGGTCGGAACTACGCTCCGTCCCCATTCACTATAATGGGGGTGGGCCAGAGTTCCGGCTGCAGCACGGCAAACATGATGAGAGGCTGCACAAATGCACTAGCAGCAGCCTGCCGGACACCCCTGCTGCTAGTGTGAAAGTAGCCTTAGCTTTTTGTTCTTCTGACCTGTCAAAAGAACAGAGATAACTGATCGGTTACTTTGAGCATCAGTTATGCTCAGTTAGCATTAGTCTGCACTACAAATAACTGATCCTAATATGCTCCTTTTGAGCATCAGTTATAATCAGCCTGAATCAGTTTGTGTCACTTCCATCAGAGATCAGTTATTTTTGACGGGAGAAAAAGTACTGCATGCAGGAGTAATATAAAATGATCTCTAATGGAAGTGAAACAAACTGATGCAAAATAACCATTCTGTTTTCAGTCACAGCATGGCTAGCAAAAAGAGAGCACTATAGGGCTCATCTTGGCTTTAATGTATTGTAAGGATATTTTTTAAGTACTGATTGGTTCTGTCCCTTTAATTATGTTCCCTTTTATCACTGACATTCTATGTAATGATGTGCCTTGCAAATCTAGTACCCATCCCCTATTGTGCTGATAAGACCACATTCCTGACACATTCTCAGAGACATGCACGCAGCACACTGGATGAGGGTCTAACTGGTTTAAACTTTGTGACACACATTCACTGAGGGCACTCCATTGAAGACTTAATTTTAGGTAGGATGTAAGTATTGATTTGCCTTATTACTTGTACACCCTGGTGTGTAGTCCATACGCTACAACATGGCGACCGGAGTGCCACCCCATATTGCATGTTCCATATGTAGGCTAGTGATGTCTATTTACTTTTTATTATTCAGCATGTGATTTGTTTGTGTTATCTTATATTTAATCACTTAGTAAATATATTTATTCACTTAGCCTGCGTAAGCTTCATTCGCAAATCTTTCGAATTCACATTATATTACATTAACTTAAAGGGGTTCTGCAGTTCTATAAAACTGATGATCTATCCTCCTGCAGCGCTGCTGCCTTCTCAAACAGCTGATCGGCGGGGGTCCCGGGTGTCAGACCGCTGCCGATCAGAGGCTGATGATCTATCCAGAGGATAGATCATCAATTTTATAGAACTGCAGAACCCCTTTAAACCAGAATTTTCTCTGTCTTTTACTACCATATTATACAGATATTTTTTTAGATGGGGAACCTATTGAAAATGCATAACTTGATCCCAGTTGATCCCAACTGGCAAACAGTACATGTGATATCCTTGTATGTGTGTGGAGACATTGGAGCAGAAATGTTACTCTAATTCAGTGTTGCACATCATTTTATCAGAGCAGAAATGTCCCTTTTCCGTTTGTTATTGAGATGGAGAACAGGTGACTACTCAATTCTCAGTTACTGGCACAAATTATGAACATGCAGATGAGCAACCAGCTAGAAAAGAAGTGATCAAAGAGTCTGTATAAAAAGCCTGAGGGTACAGAGCACTTCGTTCAGCTCTGGGAACAGTAAAATGGAAAGTAGAGATGTAGCTGACATTGACGGAAAAAGGCTGGATGGAAATCCTAAACAGTTATATTGCAGCAACCCATGTTCAGTTTGTGGCCCAGATACAAGACAGAACCGCATGATGGAATTTTTACTGAATACAGAAATAAATAAAGGTAGCTTTTTCCTACATAGACTTGTTATTATGTAGAATGAATACATGCATATCTAAGAAAATCTAGTGTTACGTTTTTTGCGAGACTTTATTTTATCTTCCCAGAGACTATAGTTCCCCTTTCCCTGCCTGAAGGCTCTAAAACCTGTCTGACTTTAAAAAAATTTGCCTTAACATACAGTATATTGATGATACGGGGGGGGGGCAGCTGTAGTATCTCTCCTCAAAGTCTCTGTTAGACTGCATGCTGTGAGAGGGGAGAGGGCGCAGCAGCGAGAGATTTTTGTCTTAGAGCATCCAGCACAGCTCGCATATAACATATCACTGAAGAGAGAAAATATACAGAGGGCAAGAAAAAGTCTCAATATAACGCAGATTAGAGAAATCAAATCTGGGTGACGTACATGCATTGTAATATATATCTCCAGGTCCCTTAGGAGTGATTGATATTGTAGTAATAGGTATTCTTAAAATGTGTTTGTGACCACACAGTTTATATGTTTGAGAAATGTGTTTATTTTCCAATGATTTTCATTATTATGACAAGCTAATTTCCTCTCATGCTCATCTCATTGCTCACCTGACACTGTAATTCTTTGACCCAAAGCAATTTCTAATTAGCTTGGCCAGCATGACCATTAAACACCTCAGTGCTAGACGTTAAGTAAACATGTCAGGCATTGACGGATCATTTGTTCAGTGTTCCTGTTTCACATGCTAAGTAAGTTCTGCTGCACAATACCCATCCCTCGAATAGTGATAAGAAGAATCCCTTACATATTCATCTTTTCTCCAGCAGACGTAATGTTCTCTCTTTTTGAAGCTCTATATACTTTTAAAGAAATTCATGGTCAAGAAAAAATATTTGATCTATGAACATTGGTTGCTAGGAAAAGGCAGATGAAAATCATACAAATACCCTGGGCATAGACCAGGGGGAGAGGAGATGGAAAAAAATCACCTTGTTTTATTCCATCGTAAATAATTGATCTATCCTAAATGTAGAAGTGACCAAGTGCCATACACCTATCTGCAGCATGTGTTGCCACTCTCCGGAAAGGATTGTAATGCGTGATGCATCCAAATGGGAAATAAGTCCAAAGAGTCGTGGTCTGCAGTAAACCAGTGTGCATCTTTACTGGAGGAATTCAGGTGCAAAACAATACAGGCGAGGCATAGAGCTGGCTTTTCCAGTCTCCTTGGCAGAAGAAGAGTTTGATGCTGAGTAAAGGCCTGAGCTAGCTGTCCCTCTTTCTCTCTCTCTCTCTCTCTCTCTCTCTCTCAGAAGGCTGGTACCCTGAACAAAGGTGGTGATCCAGAGTCTGTGGCAGAGTATGCCTGTCTCAGCATCTTCTTCTGGTCTCTCAAGTAGTCTGGCAGAGTCTCCACTTCTAAGCACTGTTCCCTAGCTGCAGAAGACTAGTAGTGTAGTTTCTGGCTGAACTAGAACCTTCTAGTGGAGAGGGGTGGAGTGGAGAAACTCAGCACAAACAAATACAATGTTACAACTCAGGTCTCTCATAGACTTGCATTGGAACTTCAATGATATTCAATGGCAATGACACAGCAGTTTTTCCAGACAAAAACAGGTTTTCAGACATAACAACAAAACTTAAAGCAAAAATCTAAAAGGTCAGTCTGTCTGGTTTTGGTGGTAAACAAGTCTGGCCTTTTCCCTCCAAAACATTTTCTTCTTTAAACCCTATGGTAGCTTTGGAAAAAATTACTAGCTTCTCATTATTAACTGGAAAGTCCCCAATGCCTCTTAGTATTCATTAACCCTTTCCACAGTGCTGTGCAAACACTGTGCCAATGAACAGGATATAAATATCACAGCAAACATATAAAATGCAGTTACACAGTATTAAACAATAGAATTCAATGCAATTTAACCCTTTAAAGTAAAATAAAGTAAGGAGTTGATGACTTTTCATAGGGGAAACAGGCAAATGTCCAGGCTTCAAAGTACCCCTGTTCCAGGGCACTACACATGTGCAGTGACCATCTGAGGAGCTGTTATAGATATGAGTGGTAGTGGTGAGCTCCCTCAGGCCGTTGCTCCCTGGGGATCGGTGTAGTGGAAATATAGTACAAAAGAATGATGCCAAAGTTAAATGTAACATAGTCTTTTTTAAATAGAACTGGAAATACATACAGTAGTAGCAAGCAAGCAAGCTTTAAGGGCAATTCTTCCTTAGGCACCAGCAAGAATATGGAGGCAGGTTGGTTGATGGCAATTTATAAATACTGGATCAAGATTTTTTTTTCCCCCTAAAATATGTAATTATTTTATTTTATTTTTATCTTATTTTATTTTTATCTCTGGTGCTCCCATAGAAATGAATGGAGTGGTGGCGCACATTTTCAACCAGTTGCTCTGTCTATTTGGGGGGGGGGGTTCTCGTGATCGGTGGCTATCTGAGAAGTAGGACCTCCACTAATCTAAACGTTATTCCCTATTCATTTGTGTGAATCAAAATCATGAGATGTGACATTAGAGACAGATCCTCTTGAATAAATTTTGTCAAAAGTTAACATACACATAGTCCACAGGATGAAAATGACAAGACCTGCAATTTTCCTTTCAGCCCCGGAGATTTTTTCATTTTTGCGTTTTTCACTTGCTGCCTTTCCAGAGATTTGGAGTCTATGAGGATTTGGAGTCCATAGGAACTTATGTGTGGTAGCCTCGGATCATTGAGGAGGACTGAGGCTCCTGCACTCACCATCCGGCTCCCCTGATCCTCATGCATGCTTCCGTGATTTTGCACTCCCAGGTGCCACAGCATCTAAAGGGGTCAAATGTATGCGATCAACGTTATCGTTGATCAGATACATCAGTTCTGAGTGACTGCTATTTAGGCACCCAGTGACTATGGTACCCACCATGCTTGCGAGTGGGTGCTATCTTTAAAATCCAGCCAAATGCTGTACTAGTACGATGCTGGACAGAAGGGGTTAAGGAGTGCTGAAGACTACATTTTACCTACACAAATCTGCAGACTTCCAGTAAAACGCCAGTAGTTTGCAGGGGCACGTGAAGATTGTTAGAGTCGTGATGTCTTCTCAGTAGAAGCAGATTACTTTGTCCGCTCTGAATCGAATACTTTGATGTGTTTTCTCCATTTCATTTTACTGAGATAGTGTAGTAATATGGCAAAATCTAGTTCTATAAGAATAGCCCAAATTGGTGTGCAATGGCATTCTCGTTTTTTACAGCAATATGATTATTATATCATACAGTCCATATATTGCCTATCCTATTTAAAAAGCACAATTTCAGCCATGCAATTTTTCATCAAAGATCTCTACATAGCCATTTTTAATTCGTGCTTTCCCAGAGCCATAACTTTATTATTTTTCCATTCAAATAGCCATAAAAGGGCTTAGTTTTTCAAGAAAAGTTGTACTTTTACAGCATTTAAAATTGTATACAATGTAGCGGGAAGATGAAGTGCAGTTGTAAAAAAATTTAATTGCCACTATTATTTTATGTGGGTTTTTTTTTACAGCATTCCCAAGGATGATCACCTTAACGTCATTCTGTGGATCGGTATGATCAAAGCAATACCACATTTATATAGTTTTTCTTGTGTTTTCATACTTTTAAAAATATAAACTTTGAAAACAAAAATATTTTTTTCTTTGCATTGCCATTCTGGCCCCCATAACTTTTTTATATTTACAATCTACAGAAATGCTCATTTTTTTCCGGGGTGATCTGTAATTTTTATTGATACCATTTTGGGATTTCTATGACTTTTTAATAACTTTTCATTCAATTTTATTTGGGAGGCAAAGGGCAAAAATTGGGAAACTGGCCATTTTTTCTGTTACACCATTCATACAGGACTTTAACGTGCATCTGAATGCTTTTGCCATAGACTGCAATAATTTACCATTGCAGTCTATGAGCGAATCAGTGTGTTCCTATCAATCCCTGCCACGGAGTGCCCCGGATTGCCATAGCAACCCAATGGCCGCTCCATCACGGAGAGCACCACATTCCCAGTAAATGACAGTGGTCAAAGTTGTCTTCGATCACAGACCCTTCCACTGGGTGTCTGCTTTTCTTGTGTCTAAAATAATGAATCTCAGATGGAAATGGCTAAATCAAATGCAAAATGAACAAAATTGATGCTCAAAATAAAGGATGCATTTTTTTGCTTTTTTGGTTTTGTTTTCTGTTCTTCAGACAGATCAGAAGAATGGAAAACGAAGTGGTGATAAGAATCTACACTAAGGCTTATTCAACATGAGCAATGTTTTTACAACGGACAGCATCTGGACTGAACCCTGACCTATTCATTACATGGGTATCCGCATTTTTGCAGACCCATTGACCAAAATGGGACCACAGACCGGATTTTGCAGACAATAGTAGGACAAGCTCTATTTTTTTTGCGAGTCCGCATAACAGAATGGAAGGGAAAAACGGATGCGGACAGCACACTGCATGCTGCCTGCATTGTTTGCAGGGCCATTGAAATGAATGGATCCGAAACTTTGCAGAACGGATGCGGATTTCAAAATACTGATGTGTGAACTGACCCTTAGAATGTATTGGCTCAGATGAGCCGAAGTTATTGCTTCACAAAGTCTCGTGAGACTTCATGTAATAAGTTCATAAATTAATTTGTACTGTAAAAAAACATTTCCCGAACTTGAATTAAGTTTCAAGGTACCACTGTGACTTCACTATTTTTCATTATCTCTGCACTATGACATTATTATGTGCATTATTCCTGTACTGTAACATGAATATGTGCATTATTCTTGTGTGGTGACATCACTGTATGGCCAGTATAACGTCACATCACTGTGTGCACTACTGTTCAAACTGGATGGCTTCTATCTTTTGTATGTTGTGCTGGATCTGTTTACAACAAATCTAAACAAATAATTTACCATTGACCTAAATTTACTTCTTCTTAAAATATATCAGAATGGCCAACACAGGCCCTCAGGCAGTGTGAACAGAGCCTTGTGATTCTGTACCCCCACAATTACACTTCCATTTCCCTTATATAATGTTAATGTCTGCACTTTTATTGTGCTTTTTCAGAAATTGATATTTCTCATTGCATTCTCATAGTTTAATCACAGTTTTTTTTCCAGTTCTGCATATAAATATTTTGCACTTAGCTCATGTTTCATGTTTTCGTAATCTATTTAGCAGTTGTATCATTGTGACTATTAGACATCTGATGGAAATGCAGATTTCACAATGTTCACTTCAAGTAAAAAGAGAAGAAATAGGAATTTCATATTGTTCGAGATCCTGAACAACAGCAGGGGTCACTGAGCATGACAGCCTAAAGCCATATCTTCAGTGACTACCTGCTGTGCACCAGTGAGAAGCACCAAATGGGAATAAATCAGTTTTTACATTGTCTTCAAAGTGAAGGACAGTGCTATGAATGTTGCAATGCAGAAACTGTTAGTGGATTTCATTCTGTAATACTGCAAAACTGATATTTGGATTAGGTTATATGAGGTCTGTGTTAACAAAATCCTGTATGACAATAACAAGATGATGTTATTCTACTGGGCTTTATTTCTGGAATTTCTTCCATTAGAATGATATCTCATATGAAGTAATACAAACACAGGGGATGCAATGAATGCTGGTACAGCTCCTGAGACTCCCACTTGATTTTGTCAGGAAACATTCAACCAGTTTTACAAAAATAGTATTACATGGCAGCTATTCAAATCAATGGTCAATGATGTAATACACAAACCAACAGGTAAGCAGTGTAGGACAGCAGAGACCATTGTGAATATCTGTGTGCCCACAGGCAATACGTGGGGTGGGAGTAGTACTGGTGCTCCATACCCGCACAGCATTACATTTGATTCCTGTCTTGACCTTTGGCTGCTTTACTGGATTGTATGAACTCTGCCTACTCCGACCTTGGCTTGTCCTTTGACTATAATGTGGCCTCTCCCTTTTGCAGGGATGCACCTAGCCTAAAACTGTGTCTCCCCCTCATGCCAATTTCTTAACCTAACCCCTTTGACACAATGAAAGCGCTCATTGCCCATGGCCCTTTTGCTGCCCCCCTCTTGCCCCTACCTGGTGCTGCCTGAGGCAATTGCCTCACCTGGCCTCATTGGTGGTGCACCCCTGCCCTTTCGAGGCACGTGTCTCTTGAATTACCAGGGTCATCTATCACTGAATGAAGACCACACTAAGAGGTAGCAGCCTGGTATTTCTCCTCCAGCAGAGACCAGATCCCTGTATAGGGATGGAAGGATGAAGATGGTGGGCAAGGACAGAGATAATGCCCTTAGGAATAGCCTCAAGCCAATTACATTCAGTGACACAATGGGTCCACACAGGAGAAAACGTTCTAACCACAGCATGCACATTCAATGTTCAGCCTTTATTAATTCAACAGTTACATACATGGAAATTGTGAGGTTTTCACCCTTGCTTACAACTGTCTCTTTTGACACTTTTAACAAAGACCATAATTGTTAGACATGCCTAAAAATATTTTGCCGCACAAAAGTGGAATGAATGAATCAGGGGTGGACATACCGCCTGTGCTGCATGTTCAGCTGCCCAGGGGTCCAGAGAGGGAGGGGGGCCCTTCCCAGTGCCAGCAGACGTGTGGGGGATGGGGCCCTGTTTAGGACTTACTGTGAATCTACTACCATTCTGCCTGTACTCCATAGCTCAAGGACCTGTGATGACATCATAGTCATGTGATCTTTTCAACACTGGAAGTGGTGGTAGGACCTGTGATAAGGTTACCGTCATGTGACCAGTACAGAGAAAGGCAGCGCTGAGCAGTGGAGACCTTTGATGCCATGTAAGTCCCAGAGACATGCTGGGAGATGTGGTTCTCCCCATTATACCTCCTCTCTGCTTAGTGATAGGGAAATATGTTATTTAACTAGGACTGGTGTTATTTACTTGGGACTGCATGGTATAGAAGATGGGAGGGAGAGGACAAACATTATAATTTATGGGGGCACTACAGAGTATATTATAACTCTTGGGGGTACGGCAGGAGGCATTAAATTTACAGAGGGCACTGCAGGGAACATTATAAATACTGTGGGCAGTGGTGGCGGGCATTACTACTGAGGGCTCCATAGGAGTGCCTTATAGATTGGCCTTATTTCTATTAGGGGCGCCTTATTAGTACTGAGGGCACTGTAGGGAGCCTTATTACCACTGGGGGTACAATAGGGAGGGGGGGACTTCTGCCTAGAAGTGAGCCTGGTAACGTCATCGGAACTAATGGACGGGCTTTAGCGCTGCCCTAGCCTGTAAAACCGACCATGAAAGCCGGTGACGTCTCCGCTCAGCAGTGTAAAAATGTAAACAAAACAGCCCAGGGCAAAGGAGAGCATCGGAGTATGAAATGTCAGAGGGGCTGATTGGGGGGAGAACGGGTTATGCCCAGGGGAAGTCGGGGGGCCCAGGTACATTCCTTGCACAAAATTATTTTAGAATCTCTGGTGGTTTTGAGAAGTGTAGGGGTTTATCATTCATACATGGGTTCCACTGAATTAGCCTTCCAGGCTTTAACATTGTCCTGCATGTATCAAATGGACAGCAGCTACTCTAGATTGTACTAGGGAAATGGTGCTCTCACTGCAACAGGACACCCAACCCGTGAAAGGATATAGAATTGTATAGTGATGTGGAGGGCACTCAGATATTTGGAGACACAGGTGTAAACTGTGGTTAGTTCATACTCAATATATTTATTAAAATCATGCAATAGAGCGTTTCTGCACAGCAACAGTGTGATATCAGGTAATAGTCACTCCTCTGTTATCATATAGTGCACTTGTAGGCTTATAGATATTTAGTGACAGTGTATATAAGATTGCTTAAAAACTTGTTGTTAGCAAATCTTTGATTAATATGTACTTTACCCCTCCTGCAGCTGTATATTCCGTATCGAGGGGAATGAAAGTGCCAAGTGCAATCGTGGCATCCCACGTGACTGCAGCATGTGATCTCCAATCCGGTCACGTGACTTCTTTCCTCCCAGGTCCTGGAAGGTAACAACAATACAGGTCCTGGAAGGTAGATGCTTGTAATGCCTCCTGTGGCAATAAGCGCTTAAAAAACATATATATGGCCAATTGGTATTCTTCTTCCTTAGAATGTCAACATATAGGGCTGTGGCATCCCCCTTGATCATACCAGACACGTTTCGGAGCTAACACGGCTCCTTCCTCAGTGGTCCACGATTGCACTCGGCACTTTCATTCCCCTCAATACGGAATATACAGCTGCAGGAGGAGTAAAGTACATATTAATCAAAGCTTTGCTAACAACAACGTTTTTAAGCAATCTTATATACACTGTCACTAAATATCTATAAGCCTACAAGTGCACTATATGATAACAGAGGAGTGACTATTACCTGATATCACACTGTTGCTGTGCAGAAACGCTCTATTGAAATAAGTAAGATTCTACCTCAAGCAGTGATATATACGCACTTTATATTGACATATTAACCCCTTAACGCCGAATGACGGCTTATCCCGTCATGGGCAGGAGCCGCTTGCCGCCCCATGACGGGATAAGCCGTCATGGCATTAAACTGTCACCATGTCTGATGACATGGTGACAGTGCTGAGACCCCGGCTGTTACTTACAGCCAGGGGTCCCAGCTAACCAGCCCGGGACCAATGGGGGCAGTCCCGGGCTAGCGATCGCTGTGATTGGCTAGTCTGTTCAGACTAGCCAATCGCAGCGATCGTGCTGCAATAAACTGTAAAATAAAAAAAAAAATAAAAAATTTGCAATATACTATATATATATCCCCCCCCCACCCCACTGTTTACTTTGATGGCCGTTTGGGTGGGTGGGGGGGGAGATATAGCTAGCGGGTGGGCGGGTGAGCGATGTGCGGGCGGCTGCGGCGAGAGTGCCGCCCGCAATTTCAGGATGGCCGAGCGTTTTCAAGCAGAGTATCAGCATACAGCTGATACTCTGCTTGAAACTGCTGACATCGGTGCTGGCACCGATGTCAGCAGTTTAACCCCTTCCATGCCGCGGTCCGTAGGGACCGCTGTATGGAAGAGGTTAACAGGGAGGGAGCTCCCTCCCTCTCCCATCGGGCGCTGGCAGCGCCGATGGTGTGGCCAGATGAGAGGGAGGAAGCTCCCTCTCCCTTCCATCGGGACGCTGCTCTGCTGTGGCAGCGTCCCGATGGTTACCATGGCAACCAGACGCTTTCAGAAGCGTCTCGGTTGCCATGGTGTAAGCTAAGCCTCATCAGGCTCCTGCTAAAGGTAGGAGCCTGACAAGGTTTAGCAACAGTGAAAATGCACTGCAGTACACTATAGTGTAAAAAAATTAAAAAAAAAGTGTAAAAAAAAAGTGTTAAAAAAAATCCCTTTTCCCCCCCAAAACTCAAATTTGAAATTAGTAAAAAAAGATAAAAAATACCCCAAGCATGTTAGGTATCGCCACGTTCGTAACAACCTGCTCTACAAAAATATCACATGTCCCAACCCCTCAGGTGAACACCGTAAAAAAATAAAAAAACTACAGCTCTCACAATGGAGACACTAAAACATGGATTTTTTTGTTTCAAAAATGAAATTATTGTGTAAAACTTAAATAAATTAAAAAAACTATACATGTTAGGTATTGTCACGTCCGTAACAACCTGCTCTACAAAAATATCACATGAGTTAACCCCTCAGGTGAACACAGTAAAAAAAATAAAATAAAAACAGGGTCAAAAAAGCCAATTTTTGTCACTTTACATCACAAAAAGTGTAATACCAAGCGATCAAAAAGGCTTATGCCCCCCAAAATATAACCAATCTAATCGTCACCTCTTCCCGCAAAAAATGAGCCCCTACCTGAGACAATCGCCCAAAAAATAAAAAAACTACAGCTCTCACAATGGAGACACTAAAACATGATTTTTTTTGTTTCAAAAATGATATTATTGTGTAAAACTTAAATAAAAATAAAAAAACTATACATGTTAGGTACTGCCACGTTCGTAACAACCTGCTCTACAAAAATATCACATTAGTTAACCCCTCAGGTGAAACACAGTAAAAAAAAAAAAAAAAAAAAAACAGCCAGAACAGCCATTTTTGTTTACCTTGCCTAACAAAAAGTGTAATATAAAGTGATCAAAAATCATATGTTCCCCAAAATAGTATCAATAACACTGTCACCTTATCCCTTAGTTTCCAAAATATGGGCACTTTTTGGTTGTTTCTACTGTAGGGGTGCATCAGGGGGGCTTCAAATGGGACATGGTGTCTCAAAACCAGTCCAGCAAAATCCGCCCTCCAAAAACCATCTGGCGCACCTTTCCTTCTGCGCTTGGCCATGCGCCCATACAGTAGTTTACAATCACATGCGGGGTGTTTCTTTAAATCGCAGAATCAGGGTAATAATTTTTGAGGTTTTTTTTGCTATTAACCCTTGATTTGTTGCAGGAAAAAATGGATTAAAATGGAAAATCTGCAAAAAAAGTTAACATAAAGGGTTAACACAGTTTGTAAAATTAGTTTTGAGGGGTGTAGTTTCTAAAATGGGGTCATTTATGGTGGTTTCTATTATGTTAGCCCCACAAAGTGACTTCAGAACTGAACTGGTGCTTAAAAAAAATGGTTTTGGAAAATTTCTAAAAAAATTTAAGAATTGATTCTAAAATTCTAAGCCTTCTAACATCCCCAAAAAATAAAATTACATCTACAAAATGATGGCAACATAAAGTAGACATATGGGACATGTAAAGTAATAACTATTTTGTGAGGGATCACTATCTGCCTTAATAGCAGAGAAATTCAAAGTTTGAAAATTACAAATTTTTCCAAATTTTCTGTAAATTTAGGATTTTTTTTATAAATAAAGGTGATTTATATTGACTCAAATTTACCACTGTCGTGGAGTACAATGTGTCACGAAAAAACAATCTTGGAATCAGTCGAATCGGTGAAAGAATCCCAAAGTTATGAATTGATAAAGTGACACATGGCAGATTTTAAAAATGTGGCTTCGGCATTAAGTGTAAAAGTAGCTTCGGCCTTAAGGGGTTAATAACAGCTTCTAACCAACGATTTACTAACAACAGCGCTTATTAAGAAACTTTATATATACCGGTACCAAACATCCATAAGCCTACAAATGTATAAAACGTCAACAGAGGAGTGATCATTATCTGATATTACACTACTGCCGGGCTGGAACATTTTATTGAAATAGGAAGGACTTGGCACGGCCTGCTTCAAACAGTGGTATATACGTACTTTGCACTGATTGAGAGCAAGTTGGAATAAGCTATCCTTTATGAATATTGAAAAGTATTGCGAACTGCACGTTATACAAACCTATTCCAAATAAGGAAGAATGTCCTCTATTCAGTTGTGTTTTGTGGCATTTGTGTGCTAATTCGTATATTGATATTATTATTTTATTTTTTATTTTTCAAGTGTTTTTTTATGCATGATTTTAATAAATATATCGAGTATGAACTAACCACAGTTTACACCTGTGTCTCCAAATATCTGAGTGCCCTCCACATCACTATACAATTCATTGTCCTGGATGTAACAGGAAGATGAACACCGATTGCTTAGCTTGCTCAATTTTCTGTTCCCTCTCTGCACTCATCATATAGATAGAGAGTTCAGAGAAGGGATACAGAGGACTGTACAATTGTAATTATATGGCTGCACAGTTTTCACTGGGTTTGGGCAGACGTTTCATAAATGTTCCTTCTGATCTCTAAGGGGAGGGTTCCTGGTGTCTGGGTGCAGACTTTCCCTGTGCAAGTTATATTTTAATAGGAGTATCCTTTTTAGTCAGTGACCCTTATTGTGGCCCCAGTATTGTCCCCTGTAGATGGTCCAATGATTTACAATGCCCCCGGTAGAAGCCTCAGTATTTAAAAAGCCCAGCTGCAGTGCTTCCTGTATATATAATGCCCCCCTCAAGTTCCCCCTGTGGTGCCAGTACATATAACGCTTCTCGTGTAGTGCACATTTATTATAATATCCTCCTGGTAGTGTTAGCCTAGTTTCACTCTAGCATTCAGAGATCTGGCAGGCCATTATGGTTAATGGAGCAGACGGGCATTTATGCAGAGTCTGGCAATGCCGGATTCACAGAGCCAAAATGTTCGTTTTAGGTTTTGTGCACTAAAAATAACATGACAACCTTATTCTGTGGGTCAGTATAATTACCAAGTTTATATAGTTTCATATTCTGACAGTCATAAATAGATTTTTTTTTATTTTCCATCTACAGAGATGGCTCTGTAAAGGGCTTGTTTTCTGTAGGTACTAGAAGTAGCTCTTCGGGCTTCTCGCTGCTTTTCCTAGGCCAGTGATGACACATCCATTAGTCACATGGCCTACATGCAGTTCAGCCCCACAGAATAGGTCTGAGTGCGATACCAAGCACAGCCGCTATACAATGTATGGTTCTGTGCATGGTAAGCTGCAAGAAGGCTACAGCACTCTCAGGAGCGCTAGTGGCTTCTCAAACTGCTAATTGGAGGGGTCTTGAGTTTCGAACCCCCACCGATCAGATACTGATGACCTATCCTGAGGATAGGCCATCATTATTAAAATCTCAGAAAACCATGGTGGATTAAGGGGTTAACTACTGTATATACTTTTTTAACATGGAATCCTAAGGTGATGGATGGCCAGTGGATATTTATCTATACATATTTTTTTTTTATCTTACATCATTCATATTGAGATAAATCGAGTTAAGGGACTGGTTAAACTAAGTCACAGCAGCGAGACCCCATGGGAGCCAGTGCAGAGGTAGGAGTGGTAGTGTCCCTGAAGTGTTGTCATGCTGTTGCTCTCTGGAGATATTGCAGTGAAAGTACAGTACTGAAGTATGAAGTTAAATGTAACAAAGTCTTTTTTACTAAGTGCAATGCAGAACTTGAAATACATTTCTGTAGCAGCAGGCTTTTATTAAGCTTCTTCTATAGCACCAGCTTAGGATGTATGGTGGCAGGTTGGATGGCTACACTTCTGCACTTGATTCTGGCCTAGTGGTTGCGTAGTGGTGACCGGTGGCTTGGCTGTTGTCCCTAACCTTGCAGCAGTGTCACTCTGCTGTGCGGACTCCCAAAGCATTACTCGAGGACGTATTCAGTTGTCATTCATGCAGGAGAGGGATATTTGTATCCTGAACATCAATATGGTTCTTGGGAGTGGGTACTCTACGACCCATTTCCTAATTCCCCCATTATCAGGACAGGACCTCTCTCATCCACTCTCCTCCTAGAACTCCTTAGCTCTATCTCTCTCTACCCTAGACTTCCCCCTCCTGGCAGGAAGTTGGACCAGCCCACTCTACCAGAAGGGGTGGAATAGGGTGGTCAACCCTGTTGCAGCTAGCCACTGCCGACCATTACCCCCCCTGCTGGATAAAATGAAAAGGTACCTGTGAAATATATAACAAATTAATAAATTGGTTGCATCTTTCGCCCATATACTTTTTACTAAGACTGGTGTGAGAAACATCAGCCTTTGTAAACTCTTTATTTATACTGAACAGTATACCCATATTTTTCTACTTCTGATAAGGGACATTATGGAGATTCAGGAAAGTGGTATGCTGTGCATGTAGTGTATACTTTTTAGTTGCATGCCCTGCCCATTTATTAGGACATGCCTCCAACAATTTTAATCATTAACAGTACATATAATCCTTTCATTAGACCCCACAGACCAGATCCCCTAAATAAATAACAGACTTCCAAAATATGGAATCTAGTCCACTTAAATATAGACATGCAAAACCACTAAATAAAAACAGTCACAACCCCTAAATAAGCATAGAACCCTAGACCCTGAGGATAAATATAGACCCTAAATTAGAACCTAAAAAAAAAATAAATAGAAAAATAGACTCGAAACTAGACCACCTTGGGCCAAACCCCTAATTATGTACATGCCAGACAAGATTCCACATTCAAAAACATCCCAGACCAGACTCCATTATTTTTACAGACCCCAGAACAGATATACATTATATTCCCATTCCTTTACTCTTTTTACACCTAAGCGCTAACAAAGTCAATATCCTGAAGTTGGCCTCAGTGTCACAATGTTTTCTGTGGTTATATCTGGGAGTGAAGACGAGTAGAAAAATTATGAGAGGTGTGTATAACCTACGTACACAGTGAACAGTATGTATAAACATCTACAACAAACACAAATTTACTGGCTCCCAAGAAACAACTAGAATTCCTCCAAAATGCAATATATTTATTGACAAAATATGTCTCCTATGAGTGATTACACATGCTTATAATATATTCAATAACAAATAAAGAATAACAAAATACTCTAATAAAAAATGTATAGCACAATCCTGGTCAAAGCTGAAAATGCAGTTGGGCCCTTATGGTTATAACCTGCTAGATGTTTACATTTGATGCAGCACTGATTTATTATGTGCTATTAATTTTATTGATTTGTTATTTGTATTTTATTAATTACAGCAATTGATTATATTTTATTTGATATTGGATACAGCATGAGTATTCACTCTTTAGGAAGAATATTTTATCAATAAATATACTGCACTTTGGAGGAATTCTGATGGTTACTTGAAAGACAGAAAAATTGTAGTTGTTGTAGATGATTAGTTTTTTCTAGGCTGGGACTAGGTACCTGGCATAACTGTATGCTCGTAACCCCATTTGTATATATCAGTTAGGCTACTTTCACATCTGTGGTGTGTCTTCCTTGTGCACTAAGGACAGCATTGTAGAAAGGTATTAATAGAAGAATATTGGACAGGGAGAGTGCAGAGAAAGTGCAATGACAGTGCAGGTAGACTGTAGGGAGAATTTTTAGAGACTGTAGGGAGAGCATAGGGAGACATCAGGGATAGTGCAGGTAGCGTGTAATCGCCATGTGTATCTTGTTGAACTGCTGCCAGATTCCCAATGAATCTGTTACTTTATATATATAATTATTGTACCTTAGTATTAAAGGGCGGTTTAATATATCGCTGTGTGCATCTTGTTGAACTGCTGCCACATTCCCAGTTAATCTGTTAGATTATAAATAGAATCACTGTGTCTCAGTATTTTAGGGCAGTCTAATATATCACCGTGCATCTTGTTGAGCTGTTGCCACACCCCCATTTAATCTGTTAGTTTATACATAAAATTATTGTGTTTCAGTATTTTAGGGCAGTCTATTATATTGCCATGTGAATCTTGTTGAAGTTCTGCCACATTCACAGTTAATCTGTGACTTTATACATAGAATTACTGTGCCTCAGTATTAAAGGATGATGTAATATATCGCCATGTGCATCTTGATGAACGACTGCCACAGTCCCAGTTAATTTGTTACTTTATACATAGAATTACTGTACCTCAGTATTAAAGAGCAGTCTAATACATTGCTGTGTGCATCTTGTTGAACTGCTACCACATTCTCAGTTGATATTACTTTATACATAGAATTACCGTGCCTCAGTATTAACGGGCAGTCTAATAAATTGCCACGTTTATCTTGTTCAACTGCTGCCAGGGTTAATCCGTCACATTACTGATATACTATAGTTACTATACACAACAGATAGTTGCCTGGGCCCTCTATGGGAATGGACAGTGGCAAAAATGTTGCAATAGCTGGCACAAGTAGCAGCAGAAGAAGGGGGTTGGTAGCTACCACTGTCATCCAGCGATTGTGTTAACCAACAATATAGCTGTACTGGAATGGTTGACTTGCTCTTCAACACCATCGAAAGTGACAACAGATACACACAGCCAATAATCTGTGGGTTCCTCTGACACCATGCTTCTTTGGCATAGCCCAGGAACTGCCTCTGTGCCCTCACCTGTCCTGTACCTGCATCTTACTTTTGCTGCTCTTTCTACTAGCCAAGTAATGATAGTTGCTGGCTCTGCTCTTCCTTATGGATAAGTTTTGTGAGGAGAATCAGCAGTTACAGGCCAGAACAGACTTGGAGGAAAGGTCCACTGCAGACTCCACTAGGTGTACAAATATCGATAATGACAGTCGGGTGGGAGCACATGTTGGGAGAGGACAGGGACGTGCACAAGAGACAGGTCAGGGTGACAAAAGTGACGACCAAACATATGTAGATGATGTAGCTGATTGCACGTGGGAGCCTGGTACAGAGGGGGCATCATCACCATCAGGGGGCAATGGTGGCTGTGTGCCCATGAGACAGCAGCGTGGAAGCGTGCCCATGAAACATCAGGGTGGAAGCATGCCCGTGAGACAGCAGGACGGAAGCAGTGGATGATCTGGAGTCAAACATGGGAGGGGTACACTGTCTGCTACTTGGGAGACTATCTATGAGGAGCACACTATCAGTGCATGGGTTCAAAAAGCAGCAGCAGACATCATCCAGTGATGGAGGGAAAATGCCATACTCCACAGTGTGGCAATTTTTCACTAAGTTGCTGGGGGACAATAGCATGGTTATATACAGGATCTATGGGCAGAAAGTGAGGCACGGACAAGGTGCTAATGTGCTGCATCAACATGTGGAGCTAGTGTTGAGTAAATCGAAGTATCTGAATGACTTCAATTCAGGAAAAATTTGATTTGCTACAAAGCCGAATTTCCTTGTGCTTTCTGGTAACAAATTAAAGCACGAAAACAAAAAAACCCTCACCTCATCTATTTGCATGCGAAGAGGTCACCACGGCCATCTTGATCGAAGATACCACAGGAAATCTTGCACGTGGTGACCATGATGACGTCAGCACTCGAGATTTCATGCAGTGTCTTCAATCTCTATGGCCATGGCGACCTCTATGCAATCAAATAGATGAGTAGAAGGTGAGTATTTTTTATTTTTAATGCATCTGAGGGGTTTAATGACGGTGGCAGCGTCATCGCCGTTCCCTGTTATTGCGCCCAATACATACAAAGAAATGTTCTTCGTGAAGTTTGGTGAAGCAGCCAAATCAAATTTTCAATACCTTTGTTCTCTACATGGAGCATCACCATAAAGAGGTGTCTGAAAAACGTGACACACATTTAGTGTTACAGCTTGATGCGGCAACCGCTGCATTTCCCACTGACCAGCACCCCCCTCCAGGGCTTCACAATGTCATCATAAGGAAGCCGTCGTTCCTTCCCATGGACTTCAATGTTGTCTATTGCTCCTTGTGCTCCTCCTCCTTGTCACTTGTTTCGACAGCAATCGATCACCGAGGAAATTGCAAAAAGAAAACAATATGCATACACTCATCCAACAGTGCAGAAGCTCAACGTTCACCTGGCCAATTTCCTGGTACTAAAGTCCCTCCCTTTCCATGTAGTGGACACTGCACATTTCCACTGGTGGAAAGTCCCAAGCCGACATTTTTTTTCCAAAAAAGCTTTACCAGCTCTGCACACGTATGTTGAGCAGAAGGTGGGCCAGTCCCTGGGCTTCTTGGTGTCTTGTAGAATTCACGCCAGTGCTCATGTATGGAGTTGTAACTATGGTCAAAGACAATATATGTCATTCACAGCCCAATGGGTAACTGTGGTTAGGGACCAGGAAAACCAGCAACTTCTCTAGGTGATGGCAGTGTAGCCTCCACGTTGTAATGCTGGGATTTCTGCACCAATATCCTCTTCTGCCTCCTCATCATCCACCTTTTCCTTCCCTCTATGCAAAGTTCACACTGGTCCTCTAGCATATCACATATTAGAGCTAGGCGTTGTCACGTGGTTCTGCACCTCGTCACGTACCCACACCAGGAGGAACTGCACGCCATCATCAATAAAGAAACCAAACGCTGGCTGTCTCCTTGCCAACTGGAGACAAGAACCATAGTTATTGATAACGAGAAGAACAGTTTGTCTGTGCTGCATCAGGGAGGGCTGACCCATATGCCTTACATAGTGCATGTCTTCTATTGAACTGCAAGAGCTTTTAAAAAAGTCCAAGAAACAGTGCATGCACTTCAGCCACTTTTATCGTTTGGAACTCCCCGCTACATACAGTGGGGAAAAAAAGTATTTAGTCAGCTACCAATTGTACAAGTTCTCCCACTTAAAAAGATGAGAAAGGCCTGTAATTGACATCATAGGTAGACCTCAACTATGAGAGACAAAATGAGAAAACAAATACAGAAAATCACATTCTCTGATTTTTAAAGAATTTATTTGCAAATTATGGTGGAAAATAAGTATTTGGTCACCTACAAACAAGCAAGATTTCTGGCTCTCACAGACCTGTAACTTCTTCTTTAAGAGGCTCCTCTGTCCTCCACACATTACCTGTAGTAATGGCACCTGTTTGAACTTGTTATCAGTATAAAAGACACCTGTCCACAACCTCAAAGTTGAGTCACACTCCAAACTCAACTATGGCAAAGACCAAAGAGCTGTCGAAGGAAACCAGAAACAAAGCAAAAATCCCAGAACCACACGGGGGGACCTAGTCAATGACCTGCAGAAAGCTGGGACCAACTTAACAAAGGCTACCGTCAGTAACACACTACACCGCCAGGGTCTCAGATCCTGCAGTGCCAGATGTGGCCCACTACTTAAGCCAGTACATATCCGGGCCCGTCTGAAGTTTGCTAGAGAACATTTGGATGTTCCAGAAGATTATTGGGAGAATGTCATATGGTCAGATGAAACCAAAGTAGAACTGTTTGGTAGAAACACAACTCGTTGTGTTTGGAGGAGAGTGAATACTGAGCTGCATCCAAAGAACACTATACCTACTGTGAAGCATGGGGGTGGCAACATCATGCCTTGGGGCTGTTTCTCTGCAAAGGGACCAGGACGACTGATCCATGTAAGTGAAAGAATGAATGGTGCCTTGTATCGTGAGATTTTGAGAGCAAACCTCCTTCCATCAGC
Organism: Rhinella marina; assembly: GCA_900303285.1. Taxonomy (NCBI): domain Eukaryota; kingdom Metazoa; phylum Chordata; class Amphibia; order Anura; family Bufonidae; genus Rhinella; species Rhinella marina. The sequence continues at coordinate 27,720 of ONZH01025844.1, forward strand.
CAGGGCTTTGAAGATGAAACGTGGCTGGGTCTTTCAGCATGACAATGATCCCAAGCAAATCGCCAGGGCAACGAAGGAGTGGCTTCGTAAGAAGCATTTCAAGGTCCTTGAGTGGCCTAGCCAGTCTCCAGATCTCAACCCCATAGAAAACCTTTGGAGGGAGTTCAAAGTCTGTGTTGCCCAGCGACATCCCCAAAACATCACTGCTCTAGAGGAGATCTGCATGGAGGAATGGGCCAACATACCAGCAACAGTGTGTGCCAACCTTGTGAAGACTTACAGAAAACGTTTGACCTCTGTCATTGCCAACAAAGGATATATAACAAATTATTGAGATGAACTTTTGTTATTGAACAAATACTTATTTTCCACCATAATTTCCCAAAAAAATCTTTAAAAATCAGACAATGTGATTTTCTGGATTTGTTTTTTCATTTTGTCTCTCGTAGTTGAGGTCTACCTATGATGTCAATTACAGGCCTCTAAAAATATAACAAAGGTCCGCAGCACTCCATTAGTCCATTCAATAGTGTGATTTTATTTATAAATTCATAATAGCAGTTCGTTACAGGCCTCTCTCATCTTTTTAAGTGGGAGAACTTGAACAATTGGTGGCTGACTAAATACTTTTTTTCCCCACTGTACGTTAGGCTGCCTGTACGAGCAGAGGAAGGTGGTCAACGACTTATTAATGCTGCAGATGGACAGGTCTACTCCCTAGTGTAAATGACACATTAGCTAGTGGCAGCTCTTGTGTGACACATGCTCTTTCCTCAGGCCCTTTGAGCAGGCCACTTTATTTGTCATTCAGCAGAACTACTGAATGAATGATGTCATTCCACTCTTTCACATCCTGGATGAGATTCTGACAAATCTGACTGGCAAAGGGACAGAAGATGTAGCACCTCCATTTCACATCCACCTGATCTGAGGATGATGAACTGGCAGAGGAGGAGGACTTTATACACAACTAGGTAGTTTATCTCCTTAACCACTTCCCATCTGGGCCATTTACCCCCTTCCTGACCAGGCCTAATTTTGCAAATCTGACATGTGTCACTTCATGTGGAAATAACTTTGGAACACTTTTACTTATCCAAGCCATTCATAGATTGTTTTCTTGTGACACATTGTACTTTGTGTTTATGGTAAATTTGAGTCAATACATTTTACCTTTATTTATAAAAAATCCAAAATTTACTGAAAATTTTGAAAAAACTCACAATTTTTTAAATATTAATTTCTCTGCTTTTAAGTTGCATAGGGATATCTAATAAAATTGTTATTAATGAACATTCACCATATGTCCACTTTATGTTGGCATAATTTTGGAAATGTAATTTTATTTTTTGAGGACCTTAGAAGTCTTCGAATTTTAGATGTAATTTTTAAGATTTTCATGAAAATTTCCAATAGTTAATTTTAAAGGACCTTTGCAGTTTTAAAGTGACTTTGAGGGGCTTAAATAATAGAAACCTCCCATAAATGAACATATTTTAGAAACTACAGCCCCCAATGTAATCCAAACTGATTTTTACAAAGTTTGTTAACCCTTTAGATTTCCCACAAGAATTAAAACAGAAGGTGAAATTTAAAAATAAATATTTTTTTTTGCAGATTTTCAATTTTTAATTCATTTTTCCTGTAAGATAGCAAGGGTAAACCGCAAATCAAACCTGAATATTTATTTTCCTGATTCTGAAGTTTGCAGAAACACCCCATATGTGGTTGTAAACTGCTCTGTGACCGGCAGTAATGAGAGGGAGATAGTACAATAATTTGTGATGGCTTTGACAGCTTGTCAGAGTGATCAAAAGCCTGGAGGCCAGGAAAAAAGGTCTCAGGTTAAAGCTCCATGTTTTTGGCTGTCAGGAGGCAGCTGAGTCACAGAGCTTCTATGTACAGGTGCTGCACACAGGGGGCAAAGCTCAAGGACGTTTTAAAACGTCCATTCAGAGATAGAGATCCACTACCAGGACGTTTATAGTCAATGGGCAGACTGGAAGTGGTTAAGCAACAGGAGAAGGAGGAGCATGAAGAGCTGAGGGGTGAAGATGATGTAGATGACCCCGACAGACTGTGACAGTATGCAACGGAGATGGAGGCAGGGAGGCCCTTCATGTCCCTTGCACAAATGGCCAGATGCACGCTTTCTTGTATGCTTACTGACAGCGGCATTGTCAGGATTCAGCAGAGGGATGACTACTGGTTATCTACATTGTTAGACTCATGCTACAGGTCAAAAATGGGGGCATCCTTCTGAAAGAGATGCAAAAATGGACTACTATAGAGACATGCTGTGTTGTCGGTTGGTCGCTGCTTCCAAGCACCATCACCTGTCTCCAGGAAGGTCTGAATGGGGGACCCTCTGTGCTCACACTCCACTACCATGACTGGTAGTACTGTTAGCACCAGCTCCATATGCATCAACTTCAGTCTGGAGCCTATGATGAGCAGTTTTCTTTAGCTGCCTACTGAAGAAACCAGTCAGCAGCAGCAGGACATGCAGCAGAACATCAACCAGCAGGTGGTGGCTGTTGGAGGATCTGTCACACAAGTTCCAAGATCCCTTAGACTACTGGTCAGCCAAACTTCAATTGTGCCCCCAACTGGCCAGGTTTGCCATGGGCATGCTTTCCTGCCCAGACAGTAGTGTGGTGTCAGGGTGGGTGCCCAGTGCTGGGTGGAGCGGTGGGGGCAGTAATAGTTATCCCTAAGAGAACTCACCTTTCTTCCCTAAGGGTTGAGAGATTAACTTTCATAAAGATGAATCAGACATGATTTCCAGAAGCAGGTGCCCGATGCAACAGAATAGATCATTCTGCCACTAATGATCATACTGTAGTGTGTTGCCACACTGGAATATTATGCAAAATTGGCCATTACTTCTGGCCACGTCCTGCTGCCACGATTCAGATGCTGCCACCCAATTGATGTCACCCACCTTCTGCCTCTACTGCCATTCCTACAATGGGGTTCTTGGCCTACTGATATGTACTTGTTAAATTTTTAAAATGATATGCATGCCACTGAGCCTTGCTATCACACTGCTGTTTTGGGGTTCTGCTACTACTGTGATCTGACACCATCTTGTCCTATATGCCACTGCTCCTGCTCTCCCTCCCTACTCTGTCATGGGGCCACTATTGTCCTTGTTACTGCCACTACTGTTGGACCCCAATCTATTATGGGGCCACTATTGTCCCTGTTTTGTCCGTGTTGACATCACCATTTATTTTTCCATTCATCTTATCTCTCAGAAACACTGCAAAAGAAAAAAAAAGATCTTGTATTCTGACCATCTGTAAAGCCTTTTTGACAAGGTCAGTATTTGGTCAGTATTTGATCAGTACCATTATCAGCCAAAAGCAGGATTGGTTTTAAAACAAAGAAGAGATTCAAATATTTCCATGACATTTTATCTCTGTTTTAGACCCACTCCTGTTTTTGGCTGACAAATACTGATGGAAAATACTGACCAAATAATGACTGTGTCAAAAAAGCCACTAAAGTCCAGCATGCAAAAATGATAAAGTACTTTTATTCTATATGAAATAGGCAGTTAAGTGAATGGAGGATTAGTCCAAGACAGTGCACCCTTGCACTTCCTCTTCCAGCCCTTCTCTCTTCTTGATTGACTGGGCCTGGTTCCTGCAGAATCATCTTGTCTGGCCCTGTCAATCAAGAGGCTGGCGGCGGAAGGAGGAGAAGCAGAAGTGTGCAAAGTGGCTTGGACCCGCCCTTGGCACACTTAACTGCCGTTTTGCATAAAGAATATGGGTATTTTTTCTCCAGAATGAATCATAAGGAGTTTGGGACACTAAGTGAAAGGTATTACATTCAGCTTAGCTAACTCTACAATACATTGTGCCTGGTGTAATCCTGAATTTCCTGATGACAGACTCCCTTTAATAGGATAGCCAGACTCTAGGCCTTACATCATTATACATTACATAATATCACTGGAAGAGAAGGGGGTTAAACATTTTCATACTATTGTATGACAACCAATGGAGTTGCAATAAAGAAGAGCACAAACAGTTTGAGAACTGGACTGAATGATAACTGTTTCCATTGAGGTGAGCATCACAAGTTAGGATTGCTGCAGATTAATAGCAGCCTCACAGCCAAAACAGATGAACAAAAAAAAAAATCTCATTTACAAACCTATTAGATTTGCTATGTAAGCTTTCCACAGCTGATCTGATTGTGCCTCTTCCTCCAGTGCTCCTGCAAGACAAAAGACAATACATTATTTATCAAATTCTGTTACTGTCTGTAAGCTTTGCTTTAACAATCCCATGATCCCTTGTAGAGAGTTAAGACGTTTTCTCTTGCTTGTTATAGGCTTGGTTACAATACCCATTTCTATACAAAGTAGACAGCTTCTCGCATTTGAAATCAAATGTAACCGGGAAACATTAAATCAGGTCTCATCAGGGAAAGGCTGCATTATTTAAAGTGTAATGTAATATAATTTAATTACTGAAATTCTACATTTCTATTAGAAAAATAGCTCTAAAGTGGCCCATTTTGAGCCTTAGCACCGCTCCTCTGTCTTCTGTTTACATAACACAGTGAGTGTTAGCAGGTCTCCACAGTTAAGGCTCAAAATGGGCCACTTTAGAGCTATTTTTCTAATAGAAATGTACAATTTTAGTAATTGATGTACAGTACAGACCAAAAGTTTGGACACACCTTCTCATTCAAAGAGTTTTCTGTATTTTCATGACTGAAAATTGTAGATTCACACTGAAGGCATCAAAACTATGAATTAACACATGTGGAATTATATACTTAACAAAAAACTGTGAAACAACTGAAAATATGTCTTATATTCTAGGTTCTTCAAAGTAGCCACCTTTTGCTTTGATTACTGCTTTGCACACTCTTGGCATTCTCTTGATGAGCTTCAAGAGGTAGTCACCTGAAATGGTATTTCAACACTCTTGAAGGAGTTCCCAGAGATGCTTAGCACTTGTTGGCCCTTTTGCCTTCACTCTGCGGTCCAGCTCACCCCAAACCATCTCGATTGGGTTCAGGTCTGGTGACTGTGGAGGCCAGGTCATCTGGTGTAGCACCCCATCACTCTCCTTCTTGGTCAAATAGCCCTTACACAGCCTGGAGGTGTGTTTGGGGTCATTGTCCTGTTGATAAATAAATGATGGTCCAACTAAACGCAAACCGGATGGAATAGCATGCCTCTGCAAGATGCTGTGGTAGCCATGCTGGTGCAGTATGCCTTCAATTTTGAATAAATCCCCAACAGTGTCACCAGCAAAGCACCCCCACAACATCACACTTCCTCCTCCATGCTTCACGGTGGGAACCAGCCATGTAGAGTCCATCCGTTCACCTTTTCTGCGTCACACAAAGACACGGTGGTTGGAACCAAAGATCTCAAATTTGGACTCATCAGACCAAAGCACAGATTTCCACTGGTCTAATGTCCATTACTTGTGTTCTTTAGCCCAAACAAATCTCTTCTGCTTGTTGCCTATCCTTAGCAGTGGTTTCCTAGCAGCTATTTTACCATGAAGGCCTGCTGCACACAGTCTCCTCTTAACAGTTGTTGTAGAGATGTGTCTGCTGCTAGAACTCTGTGTGGCATTGACCTGGTCTCTAATCTGAGCTGCTGTTAACCTGCGATTTCTGAGGCTGTTGACTCGGATGAACTTATCCTCGGCAGCAGAGGTGACTCTTGGTCTTCCTTTCCTGGGGCAGTACTCATGTGAGCCAGTTTCTTTGTAGAGCTTTATTGTTTTTTGCGACTGCACTTGGGGACACTTTCAAAGTTTTCCCAATTTTTCGGACTGACAGACCTTCATTTCTTAAAGTAATGATGGCCACTCGTTTTTCTTTACTTAGCTGCTTTTTTCTTGCCATAATACAAATTCTAACAGTCTATTCAGCAGGACTATCAGCTGTGTATCCACCTGACTTCTGCCCAACACAACTCATGGTCCCAACCCCATTTATAAGGCAAGAAATCCCACTTATTAAACCTGACAGAGCACACCTGTGAAGTGAAAACCATTTCAGGTGACTACCTCTTGAAGCTTATCAAGAGAATGCCAAGTGTGTGCAAAGCAGTAATCAAAGCAAAAGGTGGCTACTTTGAAGAACCTAGAATATAAGACATATTTACAGCTGTTTCACACTTTTTTGTTAAGTATATAATTCCACATGTGTTAATTCTTAGTTTTGTTGCCTTCAGTGTGAATCTACAATTTTCATAGTCATGAAAATACAGAAAACTCTTTGAATGAGAAGGTGTGTCCAAACTTTTGGTCTGTACTGTATATTACAAAAATGATTGGTACTTTCGGTATGACATGTAACAGCATGGATATAATGAATGAATTAAGGGTCACATATTACATGAAATTGACCTATCATGTATTTAATTTTAAGTTCATTTATTATTGAAGACATACACAGCTTTATTATCTTTACAATGTATGTACACCATGCATCACAGTATGTGTGGTTTATAGCTGCATCCACAAGGGATAGACAACTAAGCACTGAATAACTTACAATGTGTTGATGTAGAAGAAGTCATAGTCGACCATCAAGTAAACCATTTGGCCCTTTAAATTTCAACAGGAAAAAAATACCAAATATTAATCTTTTCAGAACATGGCCTTATTATATTTTTTCGTTTTTGTTTTTTTCTTTCCTGCCTTCCAAGAGCCATTTTTTTTAATTTTCTGTTCACATAGCCACATAAGGTCTTTTGTTGTGTGGGACAAGTTGTATTTTTTAATGACACTGTTTATTTTACCACTGATTGCCTTGAAAACGGGGGGGGGGGGGGGGGGGGGGGGAATTGTGGCATGACATTGGAAAAACAAAATCACAATTCCCACAAGAATTTTTGGGTTTTGTTTTTGCGATGTTCACTGTGCAATACAAATGACAGGATGACCTCATTCATAATTTATATAAGTTTTATTTTGGTTTCCAACTTTAAAAAATTATAAACCTTTGACACTTTTTTTATATTTCTGTCTACAGAGTTGTATGAGGGCTTTTGTTTTTTTCCGATATCAACTGTAGTCTTTATTGCTACTATTTTTGGGTATGTAAGACTTTTGTTACCTTTTTTGGGGCTACTGTGATAAAAAAAAAGAATTGTGGATTTGTAGATTTTTTTCACTGCGCACAATTTTAATAGTTCAGGCATTTTGGGACACAGCAAAACCCATTATGTTTATTTATTTATTTTATATGTAAACTAGGAAAAGGGGGATATTTGAATTTTTATATTTTTTTTACATTTTGTTTCACTTATTTTACGCCCCCCTTTGGAACTTGAACATGCGTTCATGGTAGATTTGCCATGTTCCTATGGAGCCTTGCCACAAGAAGGACTCCCTGTGAACATAGATGTGGTAAGCCTAATAGCCTCAATAAGGCTTGAGGCTACCCCATTTTACACTGCTAGTTTCCAGGGGTTATGACCACCCTGCAATCCAGCAGCAGTGGCCATGTTTGCACACTATAGAAAAAAAACGACCCTTGGCCAGGACCGTGGGGGCACACAGCTCCAGTCTCGGCCACCTTGTATTTGTGCTTCAGCGGTGGCTGCAACCCCTGGAAACAAGCGGTGTATAATTTACATAGTAACATAGTTTAGAGGAGGCAATCTGGACAATCACAATACATTAGTAAGTGCCCTGTATTAATTTTGTCTACATGATAAACATCATTTGCTGAAGTGAGATGACACCTTCAAAGGGGTTTTCCGGGAGTAGAATATTAATGACCTATCCTCAGGACAGGTCATCAATATCTGATTGTGGAGGTCCAACTCTCGGCACCACCGCCAATCAGCTGTCTGAAGAGTGCTCCTCACAGCATACTAGGCACAGCACCATTAATTGGATAGCAGCTATGCATGGTATTGCAGTCTAGACTCCTTCCTTTGAGGGACTTGGGAAAGAGCTACAATGTGCTGTCACTGGCCAAGGAAGAGGTGCTCACCATATTGTGGTGGCTTGTTCTATCTGCTGCCAATTAAATTTTGATAACCTATCCTGAGGATAGGTCATCAATATTCTACTTCCAGAAAACTTCTGGAAAACCTTTTTAAATTATTATTCAGTACAGGAAATATATAATCGGGACATGGCACATTATTTAAAACACATTTTTATTTAAACTTCTTTAAAGGATCTGATTGGTGGTGTTTTTTTTACTATCTATAAACATAAATTCTGAAATATTCCAATTTTCACACTTGCTACTGGAACACACATAATAGGCTGACATTTTTTGTTTTTTTCATGGTCACTAGTTAGCTTTGTTGAATAGACTAAGGCAGAGCCAGCAGAATCATCTCATTATCATTAAAGGGTGACAGATTTAATGACAGCTGTATTACATGCTAGGAGGCCTATATAAGGAAGATAATAAAGGTTTTCACACACATCCAATAGTTGTTCACCCTTTCCCCAAAATAGGCAGGATGAACGTCAGCAGCACATTTAATATCAATTAGATGGTCAGCCAGTCCTAGCAAAATTGGCAGGTTCGGCCAACCATAGTCTGATATTTATGGCCATCTTAAAGAGGACCTGCCACCTCTCCTGACATATCTGTTTTAGCAACTACTGGTTTCCTCATGTAATAACAGTTTTGGAGCACTTCTTGCACCATTCATCTATTATTCCTTCTAGAAGTTATGAATTAATTGCCAGCAGTCAGCAATAAAGGTCCATCTGGGTGTCAGCAGTAGGTGTTGTTTCCCAAGAATCACTTGCAGGCCCAATACATTTTTTATCCAATAAAATAGATGGCCATTTAATGAAATTGAATCTAAATATCACTAAACATATAGTGAAAATGGCTCTTTTCCCCTCCTACTCCTTTTGGCTGTGTTTTCCCAATGAGATGAATTGGTGAATTTTCCTGTTACATGGATTGTCCCCAATGGAAAAATTGTACTAAGCCTCTGTTCACATTTGTGATAGTCATGTTGCCCACTGTACCCCACTAACTAAGAATGGGGTTCTCTGGTCCCAGCAAGGTATGATTTGATCCATACAGTGTAATTATTTCTGCAGAACGTGACTGAATCTCCCAAGGAGTTTCCAAATGGCACCTCCAAAGTAGATATGAACAACACCAATGCAGATAAAACCTTAAAAATGAGATCTTTGTTTAGTATTAACCTTTTTTACTATTAACTATTTCAGCTATATTAGTAGATACCATCTACTAGGACAAAGCCTTGAATCACTATGGTGACTATTTTCATTAAATTATTTTTTCTATTATTTTGTGTACTTTATGTTTTAAGTCTGTACTCAGAAATCAAGATAAAACTGGTTGTTTTGTTTTATGGATATGAATGTAGTGGTTTTACTGTCAGAGAAAAAGAAATGTGATTACAGAGACAGATAACAATTCTGCAATTCTGAATGTAACTGATTCAATATGTCCTGAGATATAATGATGGACAGTTATGAAACAGGAAAGAGGTGCAATGACATACATCATGAAAGATTGCTCTTCTTTAGTCATTTTTCATAAATTGTTTCTGAAGTGCAGCAATCCCAATGTTAAACCATTTTTGTTGTCATTCATACCATAATGCATTGCATTCCTTACGAATAAAATGAAGACATATTGAATGAATCGAGTTAGTCAGATAGACTTGTCCCAAGTCCTCTCGCCATCCTGTAGTGTCAATGCTACAGTTTACAATGGGTGCTCCTTTTTCAGATCTAGTACACAGCTATTGATGGCCTAAGTGTATGCTCTGCACCATCAGATTCTTGAAAGGTCACAGACAACTTTTTCAACTTTTTATCTTTGCTCAGGTAGTGGTTTCAGAGTAAATCTGATGATGACTAATATTTGTTTCTTTTTTGTTCCTTTGCAAAACTACATTTTTGCATTTCAGCCCAATAATGCTGGATTTACACAGCCCGATTTTTGGGAACGAGTGATCATACTTGTCAAAACTTTGTGGTTAGATGTATCAAATCTGGTGTAAATCTTAGTGTCCATAGCAACCAATCAGATTGATCCTTTCATTTTCCAAAGGAGCTCTGAAAAATGAAAGGTGGAATCTGATTGGTCTCTATGGGCAACTAAGCCAGTTCTACTTTACACCAGTTTTGATAAATCCCCCTTTGTACTATTTATACATTCATCATTTGCTCATAATGGATGCATAGCACATGTCAATTTTATTTTGGCAAACTTCCTTTATCCTCTGTGAACAGTACGAAGAGAACATTAAAAAAGATTATTTTATAACTTTCATATTTTGCCCATCACATTGAATCAACAAGATTGTTTCTCTGTGTTGAGACAGGAATATCATGTACACAAGTTTCTATTTCTTAGCTGTACACCAGAGATTTATTGATCCTCCCGTTTACACTTTGCAGCGATCCTACAAGCCTACCATATAATTCCATTATTTAGTGCAGTGCTTCCTCACATTTCTCTTCAACTTGACATGTGAAGCTGGCTTCTCAGTATAACTTACATCTCTGGCACTTTTTCATCCATGACACATTCCACACTCTAGCCTCTTGCATAAAACCAACCCATATCTAATTTAAACTATATGATGGACACAAATTATCATATCAGGCACAAAGTAGATTTGTTAATACAGTCCTTTAAAACATTATTTAAAAAATGAGTGAAAAAAATAATATATCTGTTATTTATGGGATCTTCTGGTTTTTGTGTGGGTGGTTTAGACTTCTGAATTACATTTGTGGCATCACATTTTTGATGCCAATTTGACGACATTTTTTTTGTTTGCCAATTGACCAGGCATGTTAGGTTCCTTCTCTTTTACCATGCTGTTCTCTTCTGCATATAGGGGTCTATATAACTGCAAACCCAACTACTGTAAGTTATTCACATACTTAAAACCTTGCAAATAGTCAGGAATTCTCCAGAGGACATGAAGACCCTCCTGGGCTACTTATAGAGCAGAGCCTGTAGTTTATCCAACACATTAAATGCTACCACTCTCTGCAGACAGAGCTGAGCACAAACTGAAGAGTCATGTAAGTGGCTGTTCTTGGTCGTCATGGCACCTTCTGTGGAGAGCAAGTTGGATAAGTATGCACTGGCTAAAAATATCAATACTCAATCATACTAAGAACAGACGCTCATGTTGGCACTATTAATGGGGGCACTCCTTTAGAGATGAGCAAATCAATTTATAACATGAGAATTCAACCCAATATTTAAAAAAAAATTCATGTTCTATAGAATCTGAACATTAGGTGATTTGATTTGGAAGAATTGTAGGCGAGAGAAAGAGAGACCAGAATATGAGGTCAGGGAAATTGAAGCACTTTTGATTAAGGTAGAATGGATTCAGGTCAAATCAGACCCAAATTGAATTTACACAAATGTGTTTAATGACAGATCTCTACTGTCATTAAGGTGTCCATACACATTAGACAAATGTCAGTCAAGCCTGCTGATTTTGATGGGACCTCCCAACCATGTAATATGCAGCTTCCCACATTTCCCAGCTTCCCTGATGGCAGATGTAGGATAAAGAGGGGTTGTGCTGGTTGGATTCTAACATGTCTGATGCCAGAGGGGTCTGGCAGCAGCTTAATCCCCTCTACCAACTTTGAACACATGCACACTCAGCTGAAGGTGCCTGTGTAAAGGGGTTTGGAGGAATAGCTATTGGCCAAACAAGTGTTTATCCTACATCTATCTAAGAGAGAGTCATTCCCATGATATGCATATAGTAGTCTCCCTAAAATATATATCTGGACTGGAATAACTTGGAGCTGCCAAAGGAAATAGTTCTGATGAATCAGCCTTCACCAAAACTCCAGGATATCTAGCATTTTTCTAATCTATCACATTATAATTGCAACTCTTCACTAATCCAAAACCCTTAGATGGTGAGATAATACAAAATAATGCAATACCTAAGGCTACTTTCACACTAGCGTTTTTAAGTTCCGGTATTGAGTTCCGTCATAGGGGCTCAATACCGGAAAAAAACGCTTCAGTTTTGTCCCCATTCATTGTCAATGGGGACAAAACTGAACTGAAGACAACGGAATGCCCCTGAAAGCATTCCGTTCCGTCTTCAGACTGGAGAACAAACCCCGGTCCAGGCATCCGCACCAAGACGGATCCGGAATGACCCCCAATGCAAGTCAATGGGGACGGATCCGTTTGGTGTGACCAAGATGGTAAACGGATCTGCCCTCCATTGACTTTCAATGGAGTTCAGGACGGATCCGTCACCACATACATACAGACAGACAGACATACATACATACATACATACCTACATACATACACACACATACACATACACACAAACACATACATACTTACATACTCCAGGAAGGCAGGCTGCACGTCTTCATGCCCAGGAGGCGCGCCGCTATGACGTTTCCTTACAGCGCCCAGCAGAGGGCGCTGTGGGGAATCGTCATAGCTGCGCGCCTCCTGGGCGTGAAGACGTGCGGCCTGCCTGCCTGGAGTATGTAAGTATGTATGTGTTTGTGTGTATGTGTATGTGTGTGCATGTCTGTATATGGTACTTTGTGACATGCGTGGGGCTGGAACGCGGTTCCGGCCCCACACATGTCCCTGCGGTAGTCCGGATCCGACGACACCCTTCACCTGCCGGATCCGGACTGCCGCTAGTGTGAAAGAGGCCTAAGGAGCTGGCGATCTGTTCCATTGTGATCTTTACTGATCCCTTTCTGATCAGTCCAGGTGAACCTCAATCACCCATACCTCGGACATTACTACTTGTTAGAGATGAGCGAACCATGCAAAATTTTATTCACCTAACATTCGCCGAACTTTTCCTATGATTCGTATATTCGACGAATAGATTTGTTGAATTTGCATACAAAATATACGTAATTATATGGCTTTTAGCGAACATTCGCGCACTAATAACGAACGTTCAGGTAAAAAGGTACGCAACCTCTTTGAACACGTACGCATAAGCGTACAAAGTGCGTACGAAAATGACGGGCTTTGCTGGAGAGGAATGGTGGAGCAGGAGGAATGCTCTGAGTCTGACCCCTGGCTTCATATGGATACTGTATCAGCAAATGGCAGCAGATCATCTGGCTGAGACTGAGATGAGTGTGCCATCCATTCCACTACCTCATCCACTTTCTCCTCCACTACAATTTTGCGCCTTGGTGGGTTACCCTGGTGGAACTACGGCCAAGTATTGCGAATACAACTAGTAGATTCTCCGGCTACAGGTCCTTTGGCACTTCTGCCCTGTGCCACCTTCTCTTTTTTTTTTTAGAGCTCGAGGTCTGGCTGGAACTGGACCTCTTTTGCTTATCCATTCCAGACATTTTTCAATTCACTCTGTGGCCCTGCAGCTGGTCTTTGTCCCTGTATCTTCCTGTCTCTCCCTATCTCTCCCTGTCTCTCTCTCCCTGCCTGATTAATTACTAACCCTGAACTGGCCCTGTACTTGCCCTGCAGTATCCCTGATATTTGTAATATGGATTCCCAGAGCAATTACACCCCAATTTTCACAAAACAGCTCTCAGAACTTCAGTGCTTCTGCTCATCTCAGCAGTCGCAGCAGAAGTGATGCGTCACTGGCTTACCGAGCCTGAGCCAATCAGAGCAAGCCCTGCCCACTAGGTCAGGTGACCGCTTTCTACCCGGGCTTTTGCACACGATAAACGAACTAACAGTAACATTTTGCTAATGAATTGAATTTGTACGCAACAGTAACTTATACGTAGCAATAGCGTATAATTTATAGGACAAACTACGTAGTGAATGCATACAAAGCCGAAGCGAATCACCTAATATTCGGATTCGCTTTGCAGCTAAAAATTTGCAAGATTCGATACGAATCAACGAATCGGCGTATAGATTCACTCATCTCTACTACTAGTATCTTCAATTAGTGATTTTTTTTGTTTGGCTTTGCTCATTTGGTAAGGTTCTGGTAGCAGTTTGAATACAGAACTCATAGTCATCCCACTAAGTAGTATGGTATATACATATAATACACATTTGTTCTCCACCTGCTTTACATACAATTAAACTCAATTGCTTACAAGATTCATGAACCAAGAAGAAGCCAAAGAGCTTTTTAGTAATCAATCAACCCTGTTCAGTTGACACATTGTTCAACTGAACGTAAAATTTCTCTGTAATGCTTCATTTTATGCATTGGGTAATAGAGGTTTTCTATTGGTTGGAATGCTTATTATGGAAAAGTACAATCTGTAACTTGGTGACTGGTGTCTCTTTGGGTATCTGTAGTGTACAGTAAGCAGTCGACAGCAACTCTGTATGACAAGCGGTCAAAGTTACCAGATATTTGTTTACCAAACCAGGGAACATTGAATTAAATATCAATGCCTCTACTTGCTATATACCTGATATTGGATACTGATTACATGCAAACATTGTATATGAATCAATAACAACTATATATCAGATATGAGGGACAGTGTGATGCCATCTCTATTCATGAAAAGCAAAAATTCTTCCCTCTACTGGTGACATAGCTGGAGACTGCAATACATTAAATATCAAGGCCAAGTGGACAAAAGTAGAATATAAATATTTGACAAGCAGCTTTTCAAGTCAATGTATAACTCTTTAAGAAAATTGGAGTCTCTAAAGGGTACTTAAAAGATAGTTCTTCACTTTGGGACCAGGATTAAAAGGTTTTATTAAGGGTTTTCGAAGACTTTTATTCTGATGACCATCCCCTGGATAGGTCATCAGTATCCGATCAATTGTTTGAGAAGACATTGGCACTCACAGTAGCACCACAGCCTTCTCAACCTATCCCAGAGGATAGGTTATCAGTATAAATGTCCTGGAAAACCCCTTTAATGGGCTAGGTCCCTACAGGAATCCTGTAGTATCCTGCCTTCCTCTATTTCTTTTTCTTTCTTCATGACTAATGCTGTACAGTATAAGCCCTTTACATGGTATTGCTTCCTCTACTGTGGGTGATCAACAATACATTCCTATTCTCTATGTCTGCAGAAACTGAATTTCAGTGCGTCAGTCACAGCTGAGAAAAGCTGCTGCAACTTATAAATTTACAAGTAAAAACCACAGCATGAATTCTATTATACACCATTTCAGAGACAGACATTTTCTGTAGCTGCTGGAGAAGTTTCTTTGAAAAGAGATTCTCATCAGGAACAACATATTTTAAGATGGGAATAAGGCTCCCAAAGAAAGAACGATGGCGGGTTGTGAGGTGTTAAAACAAGACACCAGTTCTGCTACAGAGCAAGTTATCAAACCATTACATTGCCACCCTATAGCGTATTGTGCTGGTAGGTATCATCGTATTTCTCAGCACAGTATTGTCCTTGTTCCACATATCTTTGGAATAAACCGTTGTTATAAATACACAATTACAATATTGTGTATCAAAAAGTCATCAATAAAGGCCGGGCTCAGCATCTTATTCCATAGGCACTGCTTGCAGCCACATACTTTTACACACCAGTCCCTGAATCTATATCTTCAATCTCTGATAAGTCTTTCTATTTATGGAATTGTATCTGCTTCATGGATCACTTCCAGAAAAGCCATAAAACTGGTTTAAGTAATGGGCCCCGCTCAGTATTTGTGAATCCAGCATTTGGCTGATGTTGATGCCAACCTGCAGGCAGCAAAATATGTTTTTCTAAATAATGCTGTCAACCTTGTGCTTCTTTAGTTTACCACACTCTGTTCATGAAGTGTAGGTTACATATGGTACATGGATCAGATTTTAAATCTGTATAAAAAAATGAAGCAGACAGGGTGCTAAAGGGATTGTCTTATGAAAATATTCTACCTTTTTCAAACCAGCATCTGGATCTCAATACTTTTGTAATTGCATGTAATTAAAGTTCCATCAACTGCCACCAGCTACAGCAGAAAAGGACACGCCCCTGTGATAATGCACATCCCCTGAGCTTGAAAAAAATCTAACAGAGCAATAGCAGCAATCAATGGAGAGTTCTCTAGATCCATTTGAGGTACAAGGCTGGTTATATGTCTGACACCGGCATGTACTATAATTTTCATTTTTTCTATTACTCATGGGACAACCCCTTTAATCATTATTAGAGATGAGCGAGTAGTGTTCGATCGAGCCGGTATTCGATCGAATACTACGCTATTCGGCATACTCGATTTCAATCGAGTATAACGGCGATGGCGCACTTAGAATTCGTTTCCCCTCCCAACTTCCCTGGCGCTCTTTTTCCACCAATCAACATGCAGGGGGGGTATGACAGGCACGCTGAGCACGCTGGCAGCGCGAAAACAGCGTCTACATGGATTGGCTGGAAAAACCATGTGACCTCGAATATTAAAAACTCAGCTCTTCCTGCTCGTACGCATATGCTGCGTGAACTTAGTCAGGGACAGAGGCTGGAGAAGGGACAGACAGGTTTTAGCAGCTGGACAGGCAGGAGCATGATTAAAAGCCCTTATCAGGGCTACTATAGTGCACTACAGTGATAGCTTTACTACAAGATACACTTTACAGAGAACGGCTGCCGTATTCAGGGATAGCTGCTGGAGTAGGGACAGAGAGAGCCATTAGTGGTGTATTAGGTGCTCTGTTACATACCAAACTATATTTGGCACTACTGTTCAGCGTTCTTTTTGGCTGAAAAACCCTGTTATATAACTAGTGTGTATATGCACCATCTGATCTGGCAGTATACGGCTGTGAATTTTATTTTATTTTTTTAAATACAGTTTATTTGGCTCTAGTGTTCTGGGTTCTGTGTGCCTGCAATACCCTTTTTGTATACCAGGTGTAAATACCCAACGTCTGTTCTGTTAGTACACGGCTGTGTACCTTGAAATATACAATATCTAGGCCATTTAATAGGCCACTGTACTGTGCGTTCTCTTGCTAAATTATCTCACATACCTGGTGTAAATACCCACCGTCTGTTCTGTTACTACACGGCTGTGTACTTTGAAATATACAATATCTAGGCATTTTAATAGGCCACTGTACTGTGCGTTCTCTTGCTAAATTATCTCACATACCTGGTGTAAATACCCACCGTCTGTTCTGTTACTACACGGCTTGTGTACTTTGAAATATACAATATCTAGGCATTTTAATAGGCCACTGTACTGTGCGTTCTCTTGCTAAATTATCTCACATACCTGGTGTAAATACCCACCGTCTGTTCTGTTACTACACGGCTGTGTACTTTGAAATATACAATATCTAGGCATTTTAATAGGCCACTGTACTGTGCGTTCTCTTGCTAAATTATCTCACATACCTGGTGTAAATACCCACCGTCTGTTCTGTTACTACACGGCTGTGTACTTTGAAATATACAATATCTAGGCATTTTAATAGGCCACTGTACTGTGCGTTCTCTTGCTAAATTATCTCACATACCTGGTGTAAATACCCACCGTCTGTTCTGTTACTACACGGCTGTGTACTTTGAAATATACAATATCTAGGCATTTTAATAGGCCACTGTACTGTGCGTTCTCTTGCTAAATTATCTCACATACCTGGTGTAAATACCCACCGTCTGTTCTGTTACTACACGGCTGTGTACTTTGAAATATACAATATCTAGGCATTTTAATAGGCCACTGTACTGTGCGTTCTCTTGCTAAATTATCTCACATACCTGGTGTAAATACCCACCGTCTGTTCTGTTACTACACGGCTGTGTACTTTGAAATATACAATATCTAGGCATTTTAATAGGCCACTGTACTGTGCGTTCTCTTGCTAAATTATCTCACATACCTGGTGTAAATACCCACCGTCTGTTCTGTTACTACACGGCTGTGTACTTTGAAATATACAATATCTAGGCATTTTAATAGGCCACTGTACTGTGCGTTCTCTTGTTAAATTATTTCACATACCTGGTGTAAATACCCACCGTCTGTTCTGTTACTACACGGCTGTGTACTTTGAAATATACAATATCTAGGCATTTTAATAGGCCACTGTACTGTGCGTTCTCTTGCTAAATTATCTCACATACCTGGTGTAAATACCCACCGTCTGTTCTGTTACTACACGGCTGTGTACTTTGAAATATACAATATCTAGGCATTTTAATAGGCCACTGTACTGTGCGTTCTCTTGCTAAATTATCTCACATACCTGGTGTAAATACCCACCGTCTGTTCTGTTACTACACGGCTGTGTACTTTGAAATATACAATATCTAGGCATTTTAATAGGCCACTGTACTGTGCGTTCTCTTGCTAAATTATCTCACATACCTGGTGTAAATACCCACCGTCTGTTCTGTTACTACACGGCTGTGTACTTTGAAATATACAATATCTAGGCATTTTAATAGGCCACTGTACTGTGCGTTCTCTTGCTAAATTATCTCACATACCTGGTGTAAATACCCACCGTCTGTTCTGTTACTACACGGCTGTGTACTTTGAAATATACAATATCTAGGCATTTTAATAGGCCACTGTACTGTGCGTTCTCTTGTTAAATTATCTCACATACCTGGTGTAAATACCCACCGTCTGTTCAGTTACTACACGGCTGTGTACTTTGAAATATACAATATCTAGGCATTTTAATAGGCCACTGTACTGTGCGTTCTCTTGCTAAATTATCTCACATACCTGGTGTAAATACCCACCGTCTGTTCAGTTACTACACGGCTGTGTACTTTGAAATATACAATATCTAGGCAATTTAATAGGCCACTGTACTGTGCGTTCTCTTGCTAAATTATCTCAAATACCTGGTGTAAATACCCACCGTCTGTTCAGTTACTACACGGCTGTGTACTTTGAAATATACAATATCTAGGCATTTTAATAGGCCACTGTACTGTGCGTTCTCTTGCTAAATTATCTCACATACCTGGTGTAAATACCACCGTCTGTTCAGTTACTACACGGCTGTGTACTTTGAAAATATACAATATCTAGGCATTTTTAATAGGCCACTGTACTGTGCGTTCTCTTGCTAAATTATCTCACATACCTGGTGTAAAATACCCACCGTCTGTTCAGTTACTACACGGCTGTGTACTTTGAAATATACAATATCTAGGCATTTTAATAGGCCACTGTACTGTGCGTTCTCTTGCTAAATTATCTCAAATACCTGGTGTAAATACCCACCGTCTGTTCAGTTACTACACGGCTGTGTACTTTGAAATATACAATATCTAGGCATTTTAATAGGCCACTGTACTGTGCGTTCTCTTGCTAAATTATCTCACATACCTGGTGTAAATACCCACCGTCTGTTCAGTTACTACACGGCTGTGTACTTTGAAATATACAATATCTAGGCATTTTAATAGGCCACTGTACTGTGCGTTCTCTTGCTAAATTATCTCACATACCTGGTGTAAATACCCACCGTCTGTTCAGTTACTACACGGCTGTGTACTTTGAAATATACAATATCTAGGCATTTTAATAGGCCACTGTACTGTGCGTTCTCTTGCTAAATTATCTCACATACCTGGTGTAAATACCCACCGTCTGTTCTGTTACTACACGGCTGTGTACCTTGAAATATACAATATCTAGGCCTTTTAATAGGCCACTGTACTGTGCGTTCTCTTGCTAAATTATTTCACATACCTAATTATATACCCAAATATTGTATTTGCAACAAAAAAAAAATAAAATGCGGAGGGGGGCTAGCGGAATCGGACGTGGACGAGGACGGGGGCGCGGGAAATGCTGTTGGTGGCCTTGTTGAAGCCAGTGGGGATACAATGCGTGCTGGTGAGGGTCAGCCAGGATCACACTCATCCAGAATCCCTGCCTTTATGGGACAGTTAAGCAGGGGGCGAGTTACACCGCTGTTGAGGCCTGAGCAGGTTGAACAGGTGGTGCAATGGATAGCCGATAGCGCTTCCACACAGTTGTCCACCAGCCAGTCATCCACACAGTCTCACTCTGACCCTCCTTCCTCCACACCTGGCCAACAGAGTCATCCCACCCTTGACCCCTCCCAGGAGCTCTTTTCGGGTCCTTTTTCAGATGTGCCGGAAGAATCCCAGGAGCTAGCAGAGGAATTTGTTTGTAGTGATGCCCAAACACTTGAGTTTTCGCCATCTCCTGCTGATGTGGACCCTGAACCAGCATCTGTTATCATGAGCGATGATGATGATGAGACGCAGTTGCCATCAAGGGAGGCTGTTGGAATGTTCAGTGGGCAGGAGGAGGAGCAGAGTGAGGAAGAGGAGGTGGTGGATGACGAAATGACCGACCCCACTTGGCCAGGGGTGATGTCCAGCGGGGAAAGCAGTGGAGAGGTGGTGGTCTGCGCAGCACCGAAAAAGGCAGCAAGAGGCAGAGGGATGTCCACAGGCAGAGGGATGTCCAGAGGCAGAGGGATGTCCAGAGGCAGAGGGATGTCCACAGGCAGAGGGATGTCCACAGGCAGAGGGATGTCCAGAGGCAGAGGACAGTCCAGACAGAGTAGTGAGGCCACAGCCAGCACGGCCGAAGCTGTTCCCGGCAGCGGGCAGTCGCGTGAAGCTCCCCCATCGAGGCCTCGTACTTCTGTGGTGTGGAGATTTTTTAATGTTTGTGCGGATGACAAACTGAGCGCGGTTTGCACACTCTGCCACTCAAAACTGAGTAGGGGCTCTGAGAAGAGCAATCTGACCACCTCAGGCATGCGGCGTCACTTGGAAGTCAAGCACTGGGCTGAGTGGGAGAGAGCAAACGCAATACAACCTGCGCCCGGTCCTGCTGCCACTGCCTCTTCCCCTTTGTTGTGTGCTGCCACTGCGGTCCAGACCTCCAGCCAGGACACCTCCACATCTGCCTCTGCCTCGGCTACTTTGGGGCCTTCTCCTTCAGCCTCCCCTTCCCCCGCCTCTTCGCCTGCACCTTCACACTCCTCGTCCCAACAACTGTCCATCTCGCAGGCGTTCGACCGCAGGCGGAAGTACGCCTCGAGTCACCCCCAAGCCCAAGCCTTAAACTGCCACATCTCCAAACTGCTGGCCCTGGAGATGTTGCCGTTTAGGCTTGTGGAGATGCAGGCCTTCCGCGACCTGATGGCGGCTGCCGCACCTCGCTATTCCGTCCCTAGCCGCCACTACTTTTCCCGGAGTGCCGTCCCCGCCCTGCACCAGCACGTGTCGCGTAACATCAGGCGGGCCCTGAGGTACGCAGTCAGCGCAAAGGTCCACTTGACCACCGACTCGTGGACAAGCGCTTGCGGCCAGGGACGCTACATCTCTTTGACGGCACACTGGGTGAATGTAGTGGAAGCGGGGACGGGGTCGCAAACAGAGACGGCCTACCTACCACCCCCGCCCAAGATTGCCAGCATGGGTTCTGATAAACCCCCCTCCTCCTCCTCCTCCTCCTCCTCCTCCTGTGCCTTAACATCTCCCTCAGCCGCTAGCTGGAAGCGTTGCAGCACTGGCGCGGGGAGACGTCAGCAGGCGGTGCTAAAGCTCATCAGCTTGGGCGACAGGAAGCACAGCGCCCCAGAGGTGAGGGACGCCATATTGCAGCAGACGGAGATGTGGCTGTCGCCGCTGCAGCTAGGACCAGGCATGGTCGTGTGCGATAACGGCCGTAACCTGGTGGCGGCTCTGGGAGCTTGCCGAACTCAATCACGTACCATGCCTGGCCCACGTTTTAATCTGGTAGTCCAAAAATTTCTGAAGACTTACCCCAACCTGGCAGAGCTACTGGTGAAAGTGCGGCGCTTGTGCGCTCACTTTCGTAAGTCAACTGTAGCTGCTGCTAGCTTAAAAAAACTCCAGCAACGCCTCCATTTGCCTGAACATCGGCTGTTGTGCGACCTGCCCACTCGCTGGAATTCCACCTATTCCATGTTGGCCAGGGTGTGTGAGCAGCAGAGAGCATTGATGGAGTACCAGATAATGAATCCACGCGTGCCTCCAACTCAGCTCCCTCAGTTTGCCAACCACGAGTGGCCATGGATGGCAGACATATGCGATGTACTGCGTATCTTTGAGGAGTCCACCAAGAAGGTCAGCAGCGAGGACGCTATAGTGAGCGTAACCATCCCGCTCCTAGGCGTCCTTAAAGAATCGCTCATCGCAATAAGGGAGAACGCATTGCACGCAGAGGAGACGGGGGTAGGAGGAGACGCAACGGAGCTACACAGTCAGACCACACTTTTGTCTGCTTCACGGTGGCAGTTGCAGGAGGAGGAGGATGAGGAGGAGGACGACGTGGAGGTGGCTGTGGAAGAGGAGGAGGATGCTGGCGGCGAGGGTAGCAGTCAGGCTGTGTGCGTCCCATTGGTTCAGCGCGGATGGGGCGGAGAGGAGGCGGAAGAGGAAGAGGAGGAAATGGCAAGTGATCCTTCTGGTGGGGGCAGTGAGGTCATGCCTATTCAGAGTCTGGCACACATGGCTGACTTCATGCTGGGCTGCTTTTCCCGGGACACACGTGTTGTCCGGATAGTGGAGAACAAACTGTACTGGGTCTTCGCACTCCTGGACCCCCGGTATAAAGATAACGTCTCCTCTTTTATTCCGGTAGAGGAGAGGACGAATCGATTGCTGGAATACCAGAGGGAACTCGTGCAGAACATGATGGAGATTTTCCCACCCACCATCGCTGGCGGCAGAGAGGAGAGGGTCTCCCAGAGTCCCACAACATCAATCAGGCCCACAGCCACCAGGGGAACACTCTCCAAGGTGTGGGACACGTTCATGGCACCCCCTCGTGCAACTTTCCATCACTGCGGGCCCGCTATCAGCAGGAGGGACAAGTATCGGCGGATGTTGCGGGAGTACCTGGCAGACCGTAACCCTGTCCTCCCCGATCCCTCGGCGTCCTACACTTACTGGGTCTCCAAGTTGGACACGTGGCTGGAACTGTCCCTGTACGCCTTGGAGGTGCTTGCCTGCCCTGCCGCCAGCGTGCTATCAGAAAGGGTGTTCAGCGCAGCCGGGGCATTATAACCGATAAGCGCAGCCGCCTGTCAACCGACAGTGCGGACAGGCTGACGCTAATCAAAATGAACAGCAAGTGGATTGACCCGGACTTTGCTTCTCCAACCGTGGAAAGCAGCCAAAAGTGAAGTGCCATCTGTATGAAGTGCCATTTCCTCCTCCACCTCCTCCTCCTCCTCCTTAACCGCCGTAGAATTGCTCCGTAAATAAGAAAAATGTATATGTTTATGGCTCACATCTTGGGCCTCCACAAAATGTTTAAGAGGTCTCACCTCTTGGGCCTCCACATAATTTTTAAGAGGTCTCACCTCTTGGGCCTCCACATAATTTTTAAGAGGTCTCACCTCTTGGGCCTGCCACAAAATGTTTAAGAGGTCTCACCTCTTGGGCCTCCACATAATTTTTAAGAGGTCTCACCTCTTGGGCCTGCACAAAATGTTTAAGAGGTCTCACCTCTTGGGCCTCCACATAATTTTTAAGAGGTCTCACCTCTTGGGCCTGCACAAAATGTTTAAGAGGTCTCACCTCTTGGGCCTCCACATAATTTTTAAGAGGTCTCACCTCTTGGGCCTCCACATAATTTTTAAGAGGTCTCACCTCTTGGGCCTCCACAAAATGTTTAAGAGGTCTCACCTCTTGGGCCTCCACATAATTTTTAAGAGGTCTCACCTCTTGGGCCTCCACATAATTTTAAAGAGGTCTCACCTATTGGGCCTCCACATTAATTTTTAAGAGGTCTCACCTCTTGGGCCTCCACAAAATGTTTTAAGAGGTCTCACCTCTTGGGCCTCCACATAATTTTTAAGAGGTCTCACCTCTTGGGCCTCCACATAATTTTTTAAGAGGTCTCACCTCTTGGGCCTGCACAAAATGTTTAAGAGGTCTCACCTCTTGGGCCTCCACATAATTTTTAAGAGGTCTCACCTCTTGGGCCTGCACAAAATGTTTAAGAGGTCTCACCTCTTGGGCCTCCACATAATTTTTAAGAGGTCTCCACCTTGGGCCTCAAATCTTTAAGGGTCTCCCTTGGCCCCACAAAATCTTTAAGAGGTCTCACCTCTTGGGCCTCCACAAAATCTTTAAGAGGTCTCACCTCTTGGGCCTGCCACAAATCTTTAAGAGGTCTCACCTCTTGGGCCTCCACAAAATCTTTAAGAGGTCTCACCTCTTGGCCTCCACAAAATCTTTAACAGGTCTCACCTCTTGGGCCTCCACAAAATCTTTAAGAGGTCTCACCTCTTGGGCCTCCACAAAATCTTTAAGAGGTCTCACCTCTTGGGCCTCCACAAAATCTTTAAGAGGTCTCACCTCTTGGGCCTCCACATAATTTTAAAGAGGTCTCACCTCTTGGGCCTCCACAAAATCTTTAAGAGGTCTCACCTCTTGGGCCTCCACAAAATCTTTAAGAGGTCTCACCTCTTGGGCCTCCACAAAATCTTTAAGAGGTCTCACCTCTTGGGCCTCCACAAAATCTTTAAGAGGTCTCACCTCTTGGGCCTCCACAAAATCTTTTAGGTCTCACTTCTTGGGCCTTCCACATATTTAAAGAGGTCTCACCTCTTGGGCCTCCACAAAATCTTTAAGAGGTCTCACCTCTTGGGCCTCCACAAAATCTTTAAGAGGTCCCTCTTGGCCTCCTGCTCACCTCTTGGGCCTCCACAAAAATCTTTAAGAGGTCTCACCTCTTGGGCCTCCACAAAATCTTTAGGTCTCACTTCTTGGGCCTCCACATAATTTAAAGAGGTCTCACCTCTTGGGCCTCCACAAAATCTTTAAGAGGTCTCACCTCTTGGGCCTCCACAAAATCTTTAAGAGGTCTCACCTCTTGTGCCTCCACAAAATCTTTGAGGTCTCACCTCTTGGGCCTCCACATAATTTTAAAGAGGTCTCACCTCTTGGGCCTCCACAAAATCTTTAAGAGGTCTCACCTCTTGGGCCTCCACAAAATCTTTAAGAGGTCTCACCTCTTGGGCCTCCACAAAATCTTTAACAGGTCTCACCTCTTGGGCCTCCACAAAATTTTCCATGAGCCTCTGGCCAGCCCACGGGCCTCTTCCTGCCTTTTGCGGTCCTACGCATCCCTCCACATCCCCACTGCTTTACCTGCTAGACATGACACTGGGCCAGGTCGGGTCACTGATATCTCTAGCGCCAACAATTTGGCATTTTAAGGCTTCTGCATGTGTTTGAGTTGTTTTTACATTTTAAAGAAGACATGTCTGACCACATTTCACACACACACACAATGACAATTAGGGGTGGGGTCTATTTGCTTTCCCCCTTGCCTATGCCATCTGTGGTTGTCATAGGCAACGTGATTTTAAGGGGTGCAGAATTTTCTTCTTTTTTGTCTAGTTTGGCTTGGGGTCCATGGCAATGTAGAGGAAAGAAGGTTTCCTTGTATGGTCTCACTTTACAGAGAGATTAGATTGTCTTTGGAGTGTATTGTTGAGAGGCTGTGATAGTGGCGTAATAGTGCGACTTGGGCGCGTTATATGCACCCAGACATGCTTCCCCTGCTGTCCCAGTTGCATTCCAGCAGTGTTGGCATCCTTTTCTGAGGTTCCAGGGTGGACTTGGTGACCTCCAAGTGGTCGAATTGAGATTTCCAAGTGGCGAGCATTTTTTTCCCATAGACTTTAATGGGATTCGATATTCGGTCGAATAGTCGAATTTCGCGGTCTATTCGAATCGAATTTCGAACTTTCGAATATTTCACTACTCGCTCATCTCTAATCATTATAAAGTAGAGTAAGGCCAGTTTCAGACAAGCATGTTCAGTTCATGAAGCACTCTCTACGTGGGAGCATGCCCGACATCATCTGTAACGATAATGTCGTCAGTACAAATCATGACACTTGAGTTTAGCAGAGACACACAGTATCATAAATCATTATAATGCTGCATGGTCCAGTTAAAGGAGCAGAGTCCACTATGGGAACTGATGCTCCTACCCAGAGTGTGCTTTGTGCTCGGGAGAGGAGTAAGTCGTTTTCTCAACTGAAAAGAACATCACAGGGCTAAACAATTTATATTTGTCAATTGTTCTACTGACGCATTTTCCATCTGCAGTGTGTTAATGATTCTACACTAATTCATTGAGGTTTGCTCAATTATGAAACTAATACAGTTATGAATCGTAACCTTGGATTTATTGGTCCCTTAACAAGCAGCTTTTTATATCTTGTTTATGTTGCAGTTTGTGAAAGAGATAATACAAAGAAAATGAAATAAAACAAGACGTTTACATTAATAAGAAATTATTTTTCTAAACAATCTGGATGGATGAAAAAAATTGGTATATTAGATTTTTCATGGCGAGGTATTCACTAGAGATGAGCGAAGTTATCAAAAGTTTGATTTGGCTTCTTCGCAGAAGTTAAAAAAGGAATTTGATTCGTTGCAAATCACAATGTCACAAATCACATTCCATTGTATGTGGTGGGCGCAATGATGACAAATGACAATTGCACCATCTCCCTTCATTGAACCTCCCAGATGCTGCATTCAATGCTGCAGTCACATTGTGGCCTTTCAGGGGTTAAAAACAAAAAAATTGATACCTCATCCATTTGCTCGCAGAGAGTCCATCATGGCCATCTTAATTGAAGAAAGGTGCCAAGTATCACGCACCTCTCATGCATGATGATGTCACTGATGACGTCACTGTGCCCAGCCAGCGTAATGATGTGGTGATGTCATATGTTAGTGGCGCATTTTCTTCAATCAAGATGGCTGGATAGGTCATAAATATCTAAGTTTTGGAAGAGCCCTGAAAAGGGTTGTCTCATGATGGCAAACCCTGTTCATATTTCCTTTAAGGGCATACCGATGCCAATATGATGTGTCCTTCAGGGGACAACCATATATGTGCCAGAACAGAGCTACTCCGTAAAGAGTGGCTCTTGCTCTGGTTGACTTAATCTACCCATGTATTACATGGACAGCCATTCCACTGTTATCCAGTGGTTCTGGGGGCTGGACCCCCTCCAATCTGAATGATGCCACCATTTCCACATGTGAGTGAATGTTCAGAAAAATTTGCTTCTTAAAACTACACAAGAAGTCAATATTTAATTTAGTAGATAGGATTCACCAGGACTTTCATAGTGCAGTGGCTTATTAGTGATGCGTTTCAAAAATTTCAGTTTCATTTAAAATTTGACAATTACCTCCAAAGACATGAGGATTTAAATTATAATTATTTTAATCTTACATCTAACTTATAAAAACTGGTAATTTCAAGAAAGCTACAAACCAAATAAACTGCTCCAATACCTTCAACTATCATAAACTAGGTGTTATACATTTTCCCTGCAAACCACCACTGTGTGTTTCTGTTCTTGCTCTCAGCAGTATGGCTAGAGTACAGTAAATCTTCAAATGCTCCATTACTGAAAAAAGACTATGTCTAATTTGCCTATGACTCTTGATCTTGGGTCCCATCGTTCCTCCTTGCGTGCCAAGGAATCTGAGTGCATATGTTATGTGCCTCGTGTAGCTTGGCCTTCAGCAGCCATGAGCTTATGACAGCTGAGTTTATGTCAGATCTTGTTACTAATAACCTGAAGTCACACACAAGCGGCTTAACTTTCTTGATATTTGTGCCAGATAGGCTTTCCTACTCAAGCAGGTTCATCTTCAGCAAACACCCTGCATTTCAAAGTGTTGATGTGTTTAGATTCCAAGGCATTTGCTAATCATATCCATTGGTTATATATAATGTTTGAAAACCCTTTTGTTTTATGCTGGAAACTACCACATCATCGTGGTTGTGACAAATGAACCAGAAGAGGCCCCATAGAAAAAATCAATATGGCACCTTTAATCGGTATTAGGTTATGGTCCTTCTCCCTACCATTTCAGTAGAGGATAGCCTCCTCAGTACTTTCAGTCCTTTGTAGGAAAGCAGTTAGATACTCCCTTTGGAAATTTACCCAAATTATCTTCACAAGTTGCTGCAATTGCAGAAAATAGGAATCATCAGCCTGTAAGAAGTGTGGATAGAGCTAGCTTCATCATGGCCTCCTTTATTGAGTTCCATGGCAATTAAATGGACTGCCTTTATAGTATGTGCACCTTTGCATATCGGGATAGAAAAATGGAAGTGGGAAGTTCCTTTAGAATTATTACTTTCAGCTTTAGAACTTAAAGGATTTCTCAAGGTTCTAGATATTGATGACCTATCCTAAGAAATGGAAGCTGAGCTCTAGTAAACAGGCACTTTCACTATACAGTAAACAGAGACTTCTGCTTCATGCTACGTTCTCTGTTTTAGTTCTGGCACCAGTGGCTGCCGAACACAGCTGATTGTGAGAGTGTCAAACCAATCCTGAGGATGGGTCATGAATATTTAGAATCTAGACAAATTCTTTACAGGAATAATTAATGTAAAATGATTCATTTGATATCAATGAATGGGTTTACAGTGTAAAGTGATCAGATGAAAATGTATTCTATAGAGAACACTGTTCGCCAGATTTATCGACCGGCGATGTCCCATGGTCTATTATAAGCAGGTGTGCTGCCAGATGCTCTGCCTAATTTATGACGAGCCATCCTCTGACTGGTATAGATTTCAGTGTTCTTTTACAAAAGAAAACTGATTTGGCGGGGCTGCGTTTAAAAAGTTGCAAATGTGTAGGTTGTGACTTGTCCATGACACAAACTGTCATCCACACAGTGAGGATATGATCTGAAGAGAGTGACGAAGGTTTGAGGGATTGCTTCAACACTACTTCATGGGAAGGGCTGCATGATTCCTAGGGGGAGGACACAGAGGGTCTCACAAACTGCATAACAGGCTACATTAACTTTTGTATGGACAACACAATACCCACATAAATGGTGAGGTACTTCTCTAATAAAAAAAAAACCCTGGGGGGGGGGGGAGTGGAGCTAGCAGATCATGGTGCTGGACGCTTAAGGCTCGAGCTCCACATCACCTGGCCTAACAGCTTTTTTGGTGTCTCACCCTGCCTAACTATGGGCAAACTAAGCAAAGAGAGAAATAGAGAGCTGGGAGCACACTCCGAGATCCAAAAAGTCCCAAGGGGACCTGAATATCTCCGGCCTGCCGGGGGAAAATGTCAGCTGCCGAATTTCACGCCATAGCTCATGAGGAGGACTCAGATGATGGCAGCTCCTATGCACTCTCCGATACACAGGAAGAACTAGGTCCTTTCTCAAACAATCTCTGACTCAAGCCCTTTCTCCGGTGATGAGGGAGCTGGCAGTCGGCAGACATCAAAATGGAGGTGAAGCAGATGGGCCACAGAGCGGAAGCGCTAAAGGACACACAGACCTCGATCACATAGCACAGCAGGACAATGCAGTCTCAACTACAGGCCCTCCGCTCACAGATTAATAATGCCTATCTATACCTTGAAGACCAGGAAAACCGTGGGCGAAGGAAAAATGTGAGGATCCGCGGCATACCAGAGACAGTTCCAGCTGAGTCATTTACCGACACGGTATGTCAGATTTTTTCTACACTTATTGGGCCTGAATGAGCAGCCTCCATTACTATTGAGAGAGCACATAGGGCCCTCAGATTGAAGCCCTCCTCGGAAGAGACCCCCCAGGGACACAATTTGTGCTTTACTTAATTACCTGGACACTGCAGCAGTCGCAAAGCTGCAAGAGAAAAGGAGGAGGTTATGCTAGACAACCACAAGATACTGCTATTCCAGGATCTAGCAGCAAGTACCCTGGCCAAACATAGGGTCCTGCGCCCTTTGACAGACATCTTGAGGGCCAAGAAATTTCCAATTTATTGGCTATTTCCGTTTGGCCTTAGCACCATTATCAACGGCAGGCAAATGGCGATCAAGCATCCAGACGACCTAGACAAGTTATGGGAGGCCCTGGAAGTGTCTCCAATCAACATACCATCCTGGCTTCCGACAGCCAACATGGAGGACTTACCTAAAATTCCATTCCCGCCGCCATGGCATCTGGCTTCCAGATTCAATTCTCCAAAGAGGAAGACTGCATCTGTGGACTGATGTCTCTCTTCTATAACTCCCTTTAGGGACACAAGGTTTGATAAGTGTTTCAAATAATACCGTTGATTTTTGGTTAGATTACCTATAATATTGCCAATAGGCTTTGCTCATTTTCATGCAGCACTTACACTTTTTGAATAGTGATTTTTGTATATCCTAATATGTATGCTTTTTCTATTATAGGGCAGAACTCGGCTGGGGGCCTGGCTGTCACTCAGGTAGACAGGGATTCATATTTCCCCTTTTTTGACCTTTGGGTCCTGCCGGAGAGCAGCAGGGCTCTACACCTGACTTCTGAACCTACTCCTTTGCCCAATAGGCAGGTCATAATTTATGTTACATAGGCCGGGTGAGTGTAGTCCCTGGTGTTAACTAGGCTCACTCACTCATGTCTCCCCCCCCCCATCCTCAACTTATCTTTTGCAGTTTATACAGCAGAATCGCGCAGTTCTGCATCGTTGGGGCCTTTGAGTCCTTATTGTTTACTTATATATATTTATATCCGACCTTTTCCCTCCCTGTCGACCTGGAGTCCTGAGGCCTTAGATTTGTTAGCCATGTACTCTCATTACAATGTAATTTATGGCTAAGGTTACAGTTTTCTCTCTAAATGTCAATGGGATGAATATTCCTCAAAAACGCAGTGAGGTCTACTAATATGCTTAGGAGAGAGGGGGCTGATATAGTCCTCCTCCAAGTGAAACGCATTAGACACCGACATGTTCCCAATTTGGTCGGTAAGTCTTTTCCGACTTGGTTCCACTCCACATATTCCTCTGTAGCTAGGGGTGTTTCGATTGGTATTGGTAAAAACATACCTTTAACCCTGTCTGCCCAACTTATTGATCCGGACGGGGGTTATCTTTTCCTTAAGGGCAAGATTTTGAATACCACAATAACATTAGTTAATGTTTATGTCCCCAATGTCAAACAGGTCCAGTGGCTCCTTCAGACTTTGCACACCTTAAAGTCTTTTGCTGTAGGAACAATAATACTTGGTGGAGACTTCAACCTTACTCTGGACCACACTATGGATTCCACATCACCTTCACTGTCGATCACTAAAACACAGATCCGTAACCTACAGATAGAGTTAGCTGACTTACATATTTCAGACCTATGGAGACTTCTTAAACCAGAGGGTAGAGACTTTACGTTCTTCTCACCTGTCCATGGCTCCTACAAACGCCTGGATTATGTACTACTTTCAAACAATGCATTATCCGCTGTCTAGAACATAACCATAGTCTCTATTACAATATCAGATCATGCCCTTGTTGTAATACAAATGTCAATATTAAGCCTTCCACCTAGGGTCTGGTCTTTGCGCCTCAATGACACCCTTATTGAGGATGAGACCAACAGGAAATGCATAGAACAAAAGAACAAACTCTATTTCACTACAAACGACACCCCCCATATCTCTACACCCATACTATGGGAGGCTCATAAGGTTGTCATTAGGGATGACCTCATAGCATTGGGTACCAGGGTTAAAAGGCAGAGGACTTAGCAAATAGACTCTCTGCTTCTTCAAATATCTGCACTGGAATGATTACACAAGACCTCACAATCTGTAGAGAAACAAGACTCTCTTAAATCTCTGCATTCCCAATTGAAAGAATTATTGAATATCAAAACAGCCAAAATAATGCAATCCTTGAGCTTTAAGTATTACTCCCATGGAGATAAGGGATCTAAGGTTATGTCCAATATGTTAAGGTCTCAGAGGAATAAAACCTATATACAGGCTATTAAATCCAAACAAGGTACTAAACTAACCACGACCTCTTCTATCGCACAAGAATTTTGTAGATTTTACACTTCTCTTTATAACTTACAGAGCGAAGATCCTACACATGACATAGACCACCAACACTTAGACTCGCATATTGACTCATTTCTCAACTCAATTAAAATCCCAACTCTAACTGAGGATAATAAGGATTATTACAACCATTCACTGCTAAGGAAATCAATAACATTTTGCATACTATCCCTTCTGGTAAGAGCCCTGGACCTGACGGATTCCCTATATCCTACTATAAGAAATTCAGTGACATTTTAACACTCTATTTTGTCAGAGTTTGTAATTCCCTACTTCAGGGGTCTGCACTTCCCCCCTAGGCGGCAAATATCACTATTCTCCATAAGGAGGGGAAAGACCCTGAGTTATGTGGAAGCTACAGACCCATTTCCCTTCTTAATACTGATTTGAAATAGTGGGCCAAGCTACTGAGTCATCGCATAGCCCCTATGTTGCCTGGACTTGTGGGCAAGGAGCAGGTGGGCTTTGTCCTTGGTTGAGAAGGCAGATGCAATATCAGTTGAGTCCTTCATGCTGTGTACTATGCCAAACAGAAAGATACTCCCTTGTCCTTCTGGGGACTGACGCTGAGAAGGCGTTTGACAGAGTCAGTTGGCGATATATGCGTAAGGCCCTGGAGTCCTTTGGTTTTCCGGATCAATTTATTTCAGCTATATTTACTTTGTATTCCTCCCCCTCTGCCCGAATACTGGTTAATGGGACCGTGTCAGGGGCTTTTATTATCAAAAATGGGACCAGACAGGTCTGCCCCCTCTCTCCTATGCTTTTTGTCTTGACTCTGGAGACCTTACTCCTAAAGTTCAGACAAACCCAAGAGATTAGAGGTTTAAGAATGGGCTCCTTCACCCATACGATGGTGGCATTTGCGGATGATCTATTGCTGATGATTTCCAATCTGGTAGAGGCCATGCAACATGTGATGGACACTTTCAGGGACTTTGGCAAAATATCTAATTTTAAGATTATTTGAGAAGTCTGAAGCCCTGGGAGTGTCACTCTCAGACACCCAATTGAGACCTGTCAAAGCCTTAACTCCCTTTAAGAGGCCCCCCACTGCCATTAAATATCTTGGCATAATGGTCCCACGCAATCGAAACTATTGTTTCAATTAAACTATTTTTCACTACTACACAAGATTCAATCCTTTCTATCTGGCCTTTCAGTACCGATGCTGTCATGATTAGGCATAAAGAATATGTTAACCACATATATCCTACCACAGATAATTTATACTTTCCGCTCTCTTTCCCTTTCCTTGTCTAGAATGTACCTAAAAAAATTGAAAATGCTATTCAGCAGATTCTTATGGACTAATAAAAAATCAAGGCTGCCATACTCCCCACTCGCTAGAAGAAGGAAACAGGGCGGCATCTCTCTCCCTGACATTAACCTATACTTGCAAGCGATTCATTTGTAGCGGTGGCTGGCTCTCTCAAGATCGACACCCACACCGATCAATGTAGACTAAATGTGGGTGGAGGGCGCTTGTCACCTCTGGCTCCTCTCCATATTCTACCACAGCTCCTTTCTGATAGAACCCCCATGTGGTCATCTGTCTCTACATATAGGTTGGGGGACGTGGCCTGCTCCCCAGCTTCCACAGATTTCTAACTAGCATTAACAAGTAAATCACAGGGCGAAATTAAAAAAATCCAACTTCCTGCCCCTCCCAGACCCCTCGTGGTTGGAGTCATACATAATGCTTCTGTCTACTCCACCAAAATGCCTCTCATTGATTTATAAACAGCTCTCTCTAAGCAGTACATCAGCCACAATATTTCACAGCGTGCGAGAGGGAACTAGGTATTACTTTGGATGACGCTGATAAGACATTTATATTATCCCACTCACATGGTTTCTCCAGGTGTGTTAGGGTCCAGAAGAATTCATACAAGATTTTATCCAGACGGTATCGCACTCCTGAATTCCTCCATCGAATTAACCTCCTCTCTTCAGATAAATGCTGGAGATGCAATAATGGCACTGGTTCCATCTCACACATTTGATGGTCTTGCCCAGCTTTGGGTCAGTTTTGGAAGGAAGTGGAAGACACCATTAATAAGGTTTGCTCCCTTCATTTAAAACTATCAGCTCCACTGATCCTTATTTGGTTACCTGAAAAGGGCTTTAGACCAGCCAAAAAGAATCTAGCTATACACATGATATCCGCAGCAAAACTTCTTATCCCTATGAGATGGAGGAGTGAGGAACCACCTTCACTTGTTATGTGGTATGCTAAATTGCAAAACTTGTCTTGCATGGAAGAGCTAGCAGGTTGGGAGAATAAAAATAGAAGTGCTTTCATACACACATGGCAACCATGGTTGCGCCATATGAAAGAGATAACAACTCTTCATCAATGTGTAGGAGAAGTGAACATTGATATTCAACCCACTGTTCACGATTCCTAGTTTGCCTAGAGGATGTGTTGACAGTTTTAGGCATTGGAGAGACCTATACTTTTGTTTTTGTTTATGTTTATAATTATGATCTAGAAATGTGGAGATGGTACCGTTTACTTATCCCATATGTCATCAATATATGTAATCTGTATCTCAACAAGATTATTACACCACCACAGGATTAAAGGCAGCTGTGACCCAGGTCGACATCCACTCCTATTCCTTAGTTCCTCTCCTTTATCCCTTTCTACCCTTACCCCTGGTTTTCTTTTCATTGTCTAGCCACAAACTTATTTATCCAGCCAGTGAAGATTGTTAATTGCTAACATTATATGTCTACTACCTCATGACACCTTCTGTCTTCTTTTCCGCCCTTTGTCCATTTTGTGCTCTTCACTACCTGATGAGTGGGGCAGCCAAGCCCAAGATTGATGCTTTCTTGCATTATCTATGTAGAGCCTTATGTCATTTACACCTGTTCAGGTGCCTTATGTATCTCTTCTGGTTTTTTGCTGCTTTTACTGTACCTTTACTTGTTTTTTTTTTCTTTCAATAAAAATAGAATATACAGTACAGACCAAAAGTTTGGATACACCTTCTCATTCAAAGAGTTTTCTGTATTTTCATGACTATGAAAATTGTAGATTCACACTAAAGGCATCAAAACTATGAATTAACACATGTGGAATTATATACTTAAGAAAAAAGTGTGAAACAACTGAAAATATGTCTTATATTCTAGGTTCTTCAAAGTAGCCACCTTTTGCTTTGATTACTTCTTTGCACACTCTTGGCATTCTCTTGATGAGCTTCAAGAGATAGTCACCTGAAATGGTTTTCACTTCACAGGTGTGCCCTGTCAGGTTTAATAAGTGGGATTTCTTGCCTTATAAATGGGGTTGGGACCATGAGTTGTGTTGGGCAGAAGTCAGGTGGATACACAGCTGATAGTCCTACTGAATAGACTGTTAGAATTTGTATTATGGCAAGAAAAAAGCAGCTAAGTAAAGAAAAACGAGTGGCCATCATTACTTTAAGAAATTAAGGTCAGTCAGTCCGAAAAATTGGGAAAACTTTGAAAGTGTCCCTAAGTGCAGTCGCAAAAACCATCAAGCGCTACAAAGAAACTGGCTCACATGAACACCGCCCCAGGAAAGGAAGACCAAGAGTCACCTCTGCTGCCGAGGATAAGTTCATCCGAATCACCAGCCTCAGAAATCGCAGGTTAACAGCAGCTCAGATTAGAGACCAGGTCAATGCCACACAGAGTTCTAGCAGTAGACACATCTCTACAACATGTTAAGAGGAGACTGTGTGCAGCAGGCCTTCATGGTAAAATAGCTGCTAGGAAACCACTGCTAAGGACAGGCAACAAGCAGAAGAGACTTGTTTGGGCTAAAGAACACAAGGAATGGACATTAGACCAGTGGAAATCTGTGCTTTGGTCTGATGAGTCCAAATTTGAGATCTTTGGTTCCAACCACCGTGTCTTTGTGCGACGCAGAAAAGGTGAACGGATGGACTCTACATGCCTGGTTCCCACCGTGAAGCATGGAGGAGGAGGTGTGATGGTGCAGGGGTGCTTTACTGGTGACACTGTTGGGGATTTATTCAAAATTGAAGGCATACTGAACCAGCACGGCTACCACAGCATCTTGCAGCGGCATGCTATTCCATCCGGTTTGCGTTTAGCTGGACCATCATTTATTTATCAACAGGACAATGACCCCAAACACACCTCCAGGCTGTGTAAGGGCTATTTGACCAAGAAGTAGAGTAATGGGGTGCTACGCCAGATGACCTGGCCTCCACAGTCACCAGACCTGAACCCTTTCAAGATGGTTTTGGGATGAGCTGGACCGCAGAGTGAAGGCAAAAGGGCCAACAAGTGCTAAGCATCTCTGGGAACTCCTTCAAGACTGTTGGAATACCATTTCAGGTGACTACCTCTTGAAGCTCATCAAGAGAATGCCAAGAGTGTGCAAAGCAGTAATCAAAGCAAAAGGTGGCTACTTTGAAAAACCTAGAATATAAGACATATTTTCAGTTGTTTCACACTTTTTTCTTAAGTATATAATTCCACATCTGTTAATTCATAGTTTTGATGCCTTCAGTGTGAATCTACAATATTCATAGTCATGAAAATACAGAAAACTCTTTGAATGAGAAGGTGTGTCCAAACTTTTTGTCTGTACTGTATATATATATATATATATATATATATATATATAACAAAATATATGTATATATGTATATATATCTATATATGTATATCTAATAGCCATGGTAGCTTACACCTGTCCTTCACCTATTTACTTATTCTGGAGGTGCTTGTTCATTTTGTGTGTATATGTGTATATATATATATATATATATATATATATATATAGATTAACCCTGATATAAAAACTCTTCTCAAGCAGAAGAAAAGGGTCTTTAGATTAGGTGACAAGGAAAAGCTGAGGGATGTGCAAAAGGAGCTGAGGCATCAAAGCAAGGAGGGGAAAGCCAGATACAAGAGGAAGATGTAGGAGCAAATAAAACAGAAAAACGTTAGTGAGGTCTGGAAAAGCCTTAGAGGGGTTGTCTCACTTCAGCAAATGGCATTTATCATGTAGAGAAAGTTAATACAAGGCATTTACTAATGTATTGTTATTATCCATATTGCTTCCTTTACTGTCTGGATTAATTTATATAATAATTTTATATAATTCTTCCCTGCTGCTACTTGTCTCTGCTCTGTTCCTGAAATGGATAAGACACTAAACTCCACTGTTGAAGATAAAGATTCCTGGCAGCAACACACCATAGAATATGCACTAATAATATTTACAACTAAATAAAGATAATAAAGCAATTACTTGATCGACTGTAAAGAGGACCTGTCAGCACTCCTGACATGCCTGTTTTAATAGCTTCGTGCATTCCCCATGTAATAACAATTCTGGAGCATCTATTCTTATGTCTGTATGTTGTGCCGATCCTTTATTATTTCTACTAGAAGTTATGAATGATTTGCTATTCACATTCAGTAAGGGTACAGAGGGGAGGTAACCAGTTGGAGGTGTGTACCTGCACAGTCTGAAAATGGCAGCACTAATTAGATAAAGTGAGACTGTGCAGGTACACACCCCTAAGTTGTTACCACCCCTCTGTACCCTTACTGAAGGCTAACAGCAATTCATTCATAACTTCTAGCTGAAATAATAAAGGAATTTCACAACACAGAGCCATAAAAATGGATGCTCCAGAATTATCAGAGGGGGAATGCATGAAGCTATTAAAACAGGCATGTCAGGAGTGCTGAAAGGTCCTCTTTAAAGGGGTTCTCCGACTGTCTTAGGCCTCATGCACACGGCTGTTGGTCGGCCGTTCCATGCATTGGGGACCGCAATTTGAAGTCCCCAATGCATGGGCACTATCTGTGCGGCTGCCGCGACGGATCCAGTACTAGTTCTATTTTTTTGCGGTGCAGAGGCATGGAGGGGAACCCCATGGAGGCACTTTGTAGTGCTTCCGAGGGGTTCCGTGCCTCCATTCTGCACTGCACCTCCGGATAGCGCACCCATTCAAGTGAATGGGTCTGCATCCGTGATGCGGTGAGCACACGACCAGTGCCCACATATTGTGGACCCGCTGTTTGCGGACCGCAATACAGGCCATGGTCTTCAACAGCCATGTGCATGAGGCCTTATACCGATGACCTGTCCTTAAGATAGGTCATCAGTATCTGGTGGGGATCTGACACCTGTAACCTCCTTCAATTAGCTGTTTGAGCAGAATGCAGAGCTCCTCACAGCTTTCCAAGCACAGTGCCATACATTGTATAGCAGCTGTTATTGGTATCGCAACGGACATTCCTGTGACAGGTAACAGGAGGTCTGTCAGATTGGCAACACGTGGTATAATCTGACATGTTTTCCTTTTTTGTTGTTGGTATTTATCACACCCTTTTCCCTCAGGTGTTCCTGGTGTGGTAATTGTCCCTCCCCTATTTATTGCTTCTTCTCCCACTATTCCTTGCGGTTTATAGCTTCGGTTGTTGTTGTGGTGATCCTGGAGCCTCCATTTCTTCATTGAAAGATAAGTTTCCTTTTCTCTTCTGTGTGTTTTGTTATAAGGCCTAAGGGAGACTCCTGTTCGTCCTTCCTTTTGGAGGAACAGGTAGACTCATTCCTGTCATTAGTTCTAGGGTCCTATAGGGTCAGTTCAGTGTTTAGGTTCCTGTGTATGAACTTGCCTACCTTTGAGGCCTGTTCATACTGGTATATAGACAGGAATTGAGCCAGGGTTTCCTGTAGGAGGTCTCCATCTTCCTTCCTTAGTTTCTAGGCCTAATCTCCTTTCCCTCCTACGCTCGGTTTGGTTTTCCCCCCACACCAGCGCGTGACACTCAGCCCCATTCACTTGAATGGGACTGAGCTACACATAGGTCCCATAGCTGATGAACGAGATGTCACAGGCCTATGCTAAGCAACGAGAAACCAGTTGTTTCTGAATGCCGATGTGCTCACAGGAGCACCACAGCCTTCTCAAATAGCTGGTCGGAAGTGGTGTTGGGCCACTATTGATCAGACACTGATGACCTATCCAGAGAATAGGTCATTAGTATAAAAAAGTTGGAAAACCCCTTCAACAAAAGAATGTTTCTTGTTCTTTTAAATCGAGCACAAGTACATTTGCTAGAGCTACCTTTGTATGACTTTGATTCTATACGCTGAAAGTCCATGAATAGTTTGGACTGTACAGCAGGCGTTAATCCAGTTGTGAAGCCTAAACCATGAATAATGATTGTGTCAAGTGTACTAGCCTTCTATTAATAGCAAGCGAGCCTTGAATCCCTAAGCCATGAACGGAATTTATATACATAAATAACAAAACGGGGATATATCACACATGAATGTAATACAAGACTCCAGAATTGCTGGCATGCTTTATTATTTTGAATACAAATCTTGACATTTGTTCAGCAGGAATAACAACTACATGTACATACGTACATCGGTGGAAACAATGAAACATAAAATACATAAATATTGTAATAAAGTGATACAGTATCATGATGTTTGCTGTGCTGTCTATGTAAAACAATAAGGCTGTGGATTCTCTACAACTACACCAACCCCTTACCAACATGGAGTCAGAATCTCACAGTGGCTATTATGCTTAATACAGCATTGTGACATTCATTTGACTTGAGTCTTTTTTACGTGTCAAAATAGAGATTATGCTTACAATTTTGTTAGTGATTGTCAACCTTTTACAACAAAGGACACTGTGTGGGTGGACAAAGCAGTCCATTATTCTCAAGCAACATTATGTTCTGGCTGAAATCTGTGTTGTTTGTCGCACAGGTTGAGATTGATTAATTTGCCATCCAAGCTGTGACAATGACAGCTGTTGACATTGCCACCTTCAGCAGGCTCCTTGACCATTTTCCATCGGACACCAGGGTTCATTGAAAGCTTGGTTGGGATACTGTTTTGTAAGCAAAGTACATTGTCATAAAACATGAATGGAAGACCAATTAAAAGTTTTATCTCAACTGGATACAATAGTAACCTATATCTATGCTGTATCTTACTTAAAGGGGTTGGCCACCCTAAGTATCAAAAATCCAAAGTTCCCCCAGACAATAGCCAACACTATGAAGTATTTCTCAGGTGACATGTACTGGCTGTACGTCATTTATCTAACCTGTTCACCATGACACACTTCACTGGAGGAGCTCCCTCAGACAGGCTGTGTGGGAGGAGCAGCTGCAAAGTGAAAGCAAGAATCCCAGCATGCACTGCAGCAAGCATGTCTAGAGGAGCAATCACATGACCTCCCTGCCCACCTGTGTTCCCATAGAGACAAGAGCCCCTTACATAATATCAATAACCCAGTTATCAGTGAATAACTGTTGTACAGACATAGCAAAAGAAAGAACGCCCCAGTCCCAACAGTAAAGGAGGGGGAGGGGTTACCCTTTTCATAAATTTGCTGTGGGGCCCAGTCATTTCTAGTTGTGCCACTGGATGTAAGCCAAAAACAGAATGAGGGGGGGGGGAGTTATCATTTCCCTTGTTCCTAAAAAGTGGCGTTAAAAAGTTGTAAACTATGGGACAAATTTATCAAAACTGGTGTAAAGGAAAACTGGCTTGGTTTCAGATTCCACTTTTCATTTTTCAAAGCTCCTTTGGAAAATGAGAGGTGGAATCTGATTGGTTGCTATGGGCAACTAAGCCAGTTTTCCTTTACAGTAGTTTTAATAAATCTCCCTCTATGTGTTTGCAAATTTTTAAATGCGCTTTGTTTTTTTTTGTTTTTTTTAAAGGGCGTGACAATGGCAGAGACAGGGTGTGACCAGTCACCCCAACAAATTTATGTTCATTTTCACCAGTTTTCTGACTCAAATGAAGCCAGAAATCTATGGCAGCTCTGAGCTGTCATAGATTTCTGTTTAGATGAACGGACTGCACAAATCGATCTGCTGACATACAGAGGAGCCTCCTGTCTATCATCATACGACCTGCTCCCAGCTGACAGCCCATCAATCATCTATGAATATATGATTACCCTTCATCTGGGAAAAAAGGGAAAATGAGTGTAGTCAAATAGCTATATATAACGTACAGGGGGTCACAAGTCACTATATACAGTGTACAGGGGGTCACACATCACTATATACAGTGTACGGGGGGGTCACACATCTGTATATACAGTATAAAGGGGGTCACTGTACAGGAGTTCACAGATCTCTGTATGCAGTGGTGGGGGGTCACACATCAGTATATACAGTGTATGGTGGTGGGGTCAACTATTACTGTATACAGGGGGTCACACATCACTATATACAGTATAAAGTGGTGATCACATATCACTGTATTGGGGGCATCATATATCACTATATACAGTGTGCAGGAAGGAGAGGGCACATATTTACAGATGACATCAGTGACTGCTGCTGATATCACTGACCTCAGTCATACTGACAGCTCAGAAGGGGTTAAAGCTCCTGACCTGTTGGTCTGGCTGGAATAAACATGTCTGTGATAAGATCACATTGAAGAGTGGTCATAGACAGGACAGACACTAGGATTGCTCACACTTTGTTGTCCACAGCACCTTACTGGCTCTGCTACATCACTGCAGTCAGTGAGCTCCATCACAGATTCTCCTCAGTCTCTCTTGCTCTTGCAAAGTTTCTTTATTTCAGCTTCTAACAAGTTTCTCTGCTAAGCCCCTTCAGCCCTGTATAGTCAGGACTGCAGTCACAGCAGAAGGAAACTTCTCTGACACAAGCAGGGTGCCTTTAGGACCCAGGAGCAGCACACTCCTTCCATGGACTAGTGCACATGCAGGCATGGATGAGCCAGGGAGCTATGAGAGCAGCACTGAGGGGGCGTGGCTGCCAATAGCAAAGGAACCAGGCAGATCTGCTGCAGAAGATATATGAGGAAGTTTATTGTCTCCCTGCTTTCTTTAGAGTTTTAATAAGTGCTAACAAAGTGGCCAACCCCTTTAAAGGAGATGTCCCATGAAAAATGTTCTACAGTTTTCAAACCAGCACCTGGATCTCAATAGTTTTGTATTTGCATGTAATTAAAAATTGAGCATAGCCACTTGAGCTATCCAATAAAATGAATTTGTATAGCGTCACCTGCTGTTTGCTTCTTTCTTAGCTCTTTGTCCTACTTACATTAATCATGGGATAACCCTTTTAACTATTTATATAGGCAAGATTGTTTTCCTCTTCTCCTTATTTTCTGTTGGAAAATCAGTATACTTTACACAACCCAAGGAACAGACAATTATGGAGGAAGCATTCCTACCCGTCAACCGGCAGCTCATTCAGTGGGGGTGACACGCTATAACCCCTATTCCCTGAAGAAGCCGCATCTAGCGGTGAAACAAGTTGGGGGGCTATAGTGCTTCATTTTAGACAGCTCATGAACCAGGAGCAGAGTGTTTATTAGAGTCAATTGCGGTCAGGCAGGGATCAGTGCAAACAGTGCTAATAATGCTAACTTAGTTTCTCCATGTAAGCGGAGACACCGGTACACTTATTGTCAGCGTGGGCGATCTCTGACCGCGGCTAGGAATCCCTCTTTGTAGCGGTCTGCGACGCAGCGCATATCTCCACTTGGGTGCTGACTCTCTAGAAAATACAGCATTAGTAATTCAAATCATAAGAAGTGGTTTACCACCCAAGTGGAAAAATTTCTCAGGTCTCGAGTGTTATCAACATACCGGGTGTATTCACCAGTTATTATGTTGGCTCTATCACTGACAACTAGACCTGCGGCACATAAGGATCTTTTGTGAATACTTCAGAGGTCCCTCAGCATATTCACTAATAATTTCCTATATATATTGGAATAAATATATAAGATCTTAAGTGGACCTTTAGGCTAGTCGGGGCAAGTATCAAGTGATATACAAATACGTCTGTAGGGCGACTGTGACAAGCTATGGCCTCCATCTTAATCTACTGGCCTCATGTATTCTACAGACATTC
Organism: Rhinella marina; assembly: GCA_900303285.1. Classification (NCBI taxonomy): domain Eukaryota; kingdom Metazoa; phylum Chordata; class Amphibia; order Anura; family Bufonidae; genus Rhinella; species Rhinella marina. The sequence continues at coordinate 70,376 of ONZH01025844.1, forward strand.
AGGGGGAAGGGGTTATAAACCTTTGGGTGAGTTACTGGGGACTTCAGTAAATAAACATTGGACAGACGGTCCGGAGACAGGACCCTTTGGAATGCGGAGGAGGGGAAGGTATGGGCTCTTCACCTCTCACCTATGAATCTTCTATAAGGTGCTGGTCAGCAGAGTGGAGGTTGGGGGGCTGGTAATTATTCACGCCCCTTGCCTGTTTTCTCCTTAGGAGAAGAGGAGAGAGGAGGTTGGGGGTAGTTGTAGTGTGCTGGGAGCTGTAGATGGGCCAGGACCTGGTGCCACAAGAATGGAGTAAAGACTAGGGATCGTCTGCCATCCACTCTTGGCTAGGAAGAGCCATCCTTCCAGTAGTAGAGTACCCAGGACAATTGGGGATTGAATTGCTGGTGTCGGAGTACCGGGTGGCGCCCCCGGATTTATTCATTGTTGTCTCAGAGTTAGCCACGTGAGTTGGTGCTCGTCTGTGTTCTGTGGAGTGATTTCCCTGTCATGTAATAAAGTCCTCTGGATCCGTGTCCCATTCTCCGTCCCTGTGTGCTCTGTAATACCCAAACTGGTTGGCAGATACGGGATAAGAGCACAAGTAATGGAGAACAACACAGCAACAGATGGGGCCTCATCCTCCGGACACAGGAATTGGACTGCAATGAGTTTACAAGAAAAGGCCTATGAAGTAGGAATCAATTACAAGGGACTGTCCAAGGCACACCTGATTGAGGCACTGGAATCAATCAGTCTTCAAGGAGATACTGAAGGAAGCTGCCCAGAGCGACCAGAGGTAAATACCCAGAGGAGTCAGGGGGTTGTGGACTTGGAGGGTAGAAGAGTAGCAATAATACATGCTCGCGAACAGGATACAGCTAAAAGTAATGCTCCAGCATCAGGTCCGACACCCATGGGGAGGGAGCCCCAAAAAGTGTCCCATAAAGACTTTAAGCCTTTCCATGAAGCTGATGGGGACATTGAGGGATTCTTTCAGGACTTTGAACACCAATGTCAGCTAATGAAAGTCCCAGAAACAAACTGGGTCAAACACCTAGTGGGGCTTCTACAAGGTGTAGCTGCAGAAGCGTATACAACCATCGACCCCAGGTGCAACCGAAAGTACCAGACTGTAAAGCAAATTATACTGGAGCATTACGCAGTCACTCCGGAGACCTACAGAATTCAGTTCCGCTCTTTATCCAGTCATGGGGAAAGTTCATTCAAAATGTATGCACACAAGATCAAGCATGCATGTCTTCGGTGGCTGGAGGGAGAGGGAGCAACCACTGTGGATGAAGTCATACAAGTCATCTTAAAAAAACAGTTCTTTTCTAAATGTCCCCCTGAGATCCGGGAATGGGTGCAAGAGAGGAAACCCGTGACTGTAGAGCGAGCTGCTAGTTTAGCTGATGAGGTCCTCAACATCAAACCACAGTGGAGGAGGCTTTCTGGATATGGGCAGAGGAGTGGCAGTGCCCAACAACCACAAGTCCGCTATCCTTCAGCCCCCACCGTTCGTCCTCAAACTCGACCCCCACCTCATCTACCTGCACAGGTGTACCAGCCTCCGGCTACTCCTGCCTTTTTCCCCAGAGTGCTGCTGGGAGGAACAGTGACTGAGCACAGATGTTATGGATGTGGGCAGCCCGGACATCTACAAGCCAGCTGCCCATCTATTCGGAATTGGAATCACCCTGCACCAACTCGACCTGTCCATTATCTGGAAACATCTCCTGTGTGGGAAGACATAACCCCGCTCCCAGACTTGCTAGATGACTCTAACTGCACTGTTTCACCTCCAGGTGTGTATGGGGTCAGGTCCACATCCACACATTCCCCTGATCTTCATAGTAAGCACTTGCAGGAGGTTGTGTTGAATGGACGAAGAGTTGTTGGCTTGGCTTTAGGGACTCCGGAGCATTTCTCACCATTGCTGACCCTCGGTAATTCAGCCAGAGACTATACAGCGGGAACCTGGAATTGCCACTGAATTAGCTGTAGGCACACAGAGGAATATCCCAAGAGCCCGTGTGGAGCTGGACTATGGTTTTGGAGCAAAGCCATGCACGATCAGTGTGATGAGCGGCCTGCCGGCGGATATTCTCCTAGGTAATGATGTGGGAGATCTACAATGCCACTTTGTGGGTGCAGTAACCCGAAGTCAAGCCCGAGGGGAGAAGAACCTGAAGAGCTCTTTGTCAGATGAAAGCAGCCAAGAATTAACTCCACCACCGGTGAGTGACTCGTCCACTGGGGATGATATTACTTGGGATAAGGCCCAGTTCAAGAAAGAAGTAGAGACTGATCCTACACTAGCCAGCTTCAGAGCCAGGGCAGAGGTTGGGCACATAGGGATAAGTGGGGAGCGGATTATCCAAGAAAGTGGGCTCCTGTACCGTGTAACTGAAGCTAGCTCCCCAGATAAACCCTGGACTTATTGCAAGCAGCTTATTGTCCCTGAGAAATACAGGCTCTCCCTATTGCACCTTGCCCATGACATTCCCATGGCAGGCCATCAAGGGAAGACATGCACCGAGAAACGACTGACTCAGCTGTTATACTGGCCTGGGATTTCCCAAACAGTTGCACATTTCTGCCGAACCTGCGACATATGCCAGCGTAGAGGGCGACCTGGGGACCGCATAAAAGCACCCTTGCAACCTTTACCTATCATAGAGGAACCCTTTCAAACAGTGGCTGTGGACATTATTGGGCCCCTCACTAAGCCTAGCAAATTGGGGAAGCAATACATCCTCACTGTAGTGGATTACGCCACCCGCTATCCAGAAGCTGTGGCCCTGTCCAGTATTATGGCCGCCAAGGTAGCCGAGGTTCTGGTTACCATCTTCACCAGAGTGGGGTTCCCCAGCGAGATTCTTTCTGACCAAGGTACCCAATTTATGTCTGAGCTGGTTCAATGTATGTGGCGCACCTGTGAGGTACGGGCAATCCTTACTACTGCGTATCACCCCCAAACAAATGGATTATGTGAGCGCTTCAACGGCACGCTAAAGAACATGCTTAAGGCCTTTACTGAGACTGACCCTGACTGGGAGAAATACCTACCCCATCTCCTCTTTGCATATCGGGAAGTTCCCCAGGAGTCCACAGGATTCTCCCCCTTTGAACTATTGTACGGAAGAAAGGTTCGAGGGCCTTTGACCCTTCTAAAGGAATATTGGGAGGGGCAAGTTGAAGACACAGGTGCTCCTGTTGTCCCATATGTGCTGAAGCTTCGGGAGACTCTGGCCCGACTAGCCCGTTTTGCCCAAGACCATGTTCGGATGGCTCAGACCCGACAAAAGACATAGTATGATCGTAAAGCACGCTATGGGAGTTCAAAGAAGGACAACAAGTCTTAATGATTGTTCCCCACCCACAAAATAAGCTGTAGACCACCTGGGAAGGTCCCTACAGAGTTCTACAAAAACATAATGATACCAATTACCTTATTGCTTTAGACGAGCAGGAGCTCCGGCAAAGGGCTGTCCATGTGAACATGATCAAAGAATATCATGACCGGACCCTGCCCATGATAGCAATGTGCCAACTTGTCCCTGACGAGAGTAGAGAAGAGGATTCGCTCCCTGATCTTGTGGAGATAACAAGAGTGCCAGTCTCTGTGGAACAGGTCCCTCTGAAGGACCACCTGGACTTAGAGCAGCAGAAGGGAATGCGTGAGGTGCTCCATCAATGACAGGCTGCTTTCTCTTCCCGACGTGGGAGAACCACATTGACTCGGCATCATGTAGACACCCCGGGTACCCCTCCCCTCCAGCAAGCTCCTTACTGAGTGCCAGAGTCAGTGAAAAACACCATGAGCCAAGAGCTTGAGGAGATGCTGGAGCTGGGGGTTATCCAGCCCTCGCACAGTCCTTGGGCCTCGCCCGTAGTGTGGACTACAGACGTCTAAATGACCGCACCATCAGTGATGCCTACCCAATGCCCGGCATTGATGAACTTCTGGACAGACTAGCTGGGGCTCGCTTTGTCAGCACCTTGGACCTTAGCAAAGGGTACTGGCAGGTCCCGCTGACAGAGGAGGGGAGAGAGAGTTCGGCTTTTATAACCCCCTTTGGCCTGTATGAATTTCTAAACATGCCCTTCGGGATGAAGAATGCCCCTGCCACTTTTCAACAAATGATGGACCAAGTACTTTGGGAATGTGGAGACTTTGCCTGTGCCTACTTAGACGACATCGCTATTTTTAGTGAGACCTGGGAGGACCATCTGTATCAAGTACGGATGGTTTTGGACCGAATTCTGGAAGCTGGCCTAACAATTCGACCCGACAAATGCCAAATAGGCCTGGGCAAGGTGCAATATCTGGGGCATAGAGTAGGGGGAGGGAAACTGCGACCTGAACCTGCTAAAATACAGGCTATTAGAAACTGGCCCATTCCCCATTCCAAGAAGCAAGTGATGGCTTTTTTAAGCACCGCCAGTTATTACAGAAAATTTGTTCCTCATTTCAGCACTGTGGCCAAACCTTTGACAGATCTCACCAAGAAGACCATGCCCCGAGTGGTGGTCTGGACCCCAGACTGTGACACTGCATTTAACCTGCTGAAGGAGGCCCTCGTCTGTGCGCTGGTCCTTGCCGCCCCGGACTATAAGCGGCGATTCATTGT
>ONZH01025844.1:80000-184399 GCA_900303285.1 Rhinella marina
CAGTTAGCAGGATGGGCCAAATGTGGGTAGTGGGCAGAGCTGGAGGCCCAATTCAGACTCTTGCTATGGGGCCCAATGATTTCTATGTACGCCCCTGCTCTGGAGGTCTCTTAAGACTGTATTTATCAGCTTTCAAGCTCTTTCATGCAAATAGAGCATTAGTATGGTCAAAGTAATGGTGACATATATGGCTATATGTAAATACATTGTTGACAGTGGTAACAAACAGTTCGTTAAAGAACACAATGCACTGTTCCAAGAATTACCCCTTATGTGGGGCAGATGTCTGCCGATGTTTATACACACAGTTGTATCAGAAAGAGCAGTTATGACTTGTTCTGAACAAGTGGACCAAAAATTATCCATTAATGGGAGCAGATGCCTGCCCACATTTATTCACACATGGTAGTACTGGAAACAGCAATGGCTTCTTCTTAACAGTGGTCCAAAAACTATCCCTTAATTGGGGCAGATGCTTGCCTGTGTTGATACATACACAGCAGTATCAAAAAAGGCAATAGCTTATTCTGAACATGCAGTCCAAAATTTCTCCTGTACAGTATGGAACGTCACAGACAAGGCAGGACATGTGTGGCTATGTAAGGGTAATAGTAACGGCAGTAACAGCAGCAGTAGCAGCACAATATGGAACCTTATAGACAAGGTAGGAGTGTGCTGTGTAGTATTAGCAGTAGTAGTACACTATAGAACCTGATAGACAAGGCAGATTTACATATTTATGAATTTGCAAATCAACAAATTATAGACCTTGCTAAAAACGCAAGAAAATGGCAATAGTAAATAGATACAGTAATAAAGGCTATGCATATGATTGTTTTTCTTAACAGTGCTAATACAGCTAAAATAAAAAAAAAATGTTCTCCATGGTTACAGACTACAAATTGCATGTGTAGTCAGATCAGATTCTGCAGCCATATTCTCTTCCATTTTTCCTTTCTTAATTTGTAATTTATCTTAATTGATTGTGAATGGATTTTTTTTACATTACACCATAGCTTACTGTTAATTCACTGTAAACTCTCACTTGCTAGTTGACAATGTATGTTATATATTCGATTGTAAATAAATGTTTTACATAGTGTAATAAATTCTCCTTTGTCATTGGATTGTAGAATTCTTAAACTGGCTGCATATGGCTGAGTCACTGGACTGTGACAAAAACGAGAAACCTTTTTACTGGTCCTTGCTTGAACATCTTGCAATTTATTTCTGTCCTTCTGGAAAAGAACTACTGCTATCTAACTTCATAAATCCACACTCCTACTCTGGAAATGTACAGTACTGTATAATTATACCAAATACCACTATATGCTATCCACTCACATCCCAGATATCATTTATAAGAGTTAAAGCCAGGCATCCATGTAGACCCTCTGCTGCAGTGACCGTTCTCACATTTTTTTCCCCTTTGGAGAAAGAAGCCAAATTATAGAAAACTGCTAAGATCTTCAAAGAATGTGTTTGTTCTTAATACTGTGTTTATGGATGGCATTAATATTTTATAAACATGAACCGAAATGATGTCTCTGTGTTTGAACAGAACACTTTGTATGTAATGTCTTGTATCCATGACTAAGAATTGACATATGCTTGATTATATCTTTCTACTGCATTCTCCATTGTATATCATAATTAAAGAGTGTGTTCACCTTGGAACAACCTTTTACAGTTCTAGATATATTCTAGGCCAGTGGTTCTCAACTCCAGTCCTCGGGACCCACCTGCCAGTCAGGTTTTCAGGATTTCCTTAGTTTAGACCAGCTGATATAATTAGCGTCCATCCATCAGGACTTACCACAGGTATTCATTCTGTGGGATATTCCTAAATCCTGACTGGCAGGTGGGTCCCGAGGACTGGAGTTGAGAACCACTGTTCTAGACAAAGGTTGATTGTTTTTGCATATTTGCTGTATAACAATTGTACCTCATATACAATTCTATAAGCTTTAGAGCTTCCGTTGTTGCTGTTTTAGTCAGAGGCATACATACAGCAGACAAAAACATAGTAGGGGCTCCTCTGTTCCACCCAGACTCTGCTCCTCACAGTACACATGCGTTAAACATGCCCAGGTAATGCAGAAAGCAAAGTGCATCTCCTGAGATTTTGGAAAATTTAAGATGTTCTTATGAAGTGGAAGAATTTTTAATGATTAAAAAATGTAATGAAAAAAGTCACACTCCACCTCAGTGACTTTAACTGACTACTTGCTCGGAAAAAAGTGGAACAGGTGCTTCATAAATATGGCACTCACTCTAAACTAGGGTTGGGCGATATCAAAAATATTCCCACGATAACGATATTAAGAAATGTATCGCGATAACGATATATATCGCAATAAATATCCATTTAGAAGAAAAAACATTTGGGGCCACAGGGAGACGTTTTACTGTATGGGGGCAGCCACAAGGTGACATTATACTGTATGGGGGTCACAAGGAGACATTTACTGTATGGGGGTCATAAGAAGACGTTATACTGTATGGGGGTCACAAGAAGACGTTATACTGTATGGGGGCGGCCACAAGGAGACGTTATACTGTATGGGGGCGGCCACAAGGAGATATTATACTGAATGGGGGCCACAAGGAGACATTATACTGTATGAGGATGGCCACAAGGAGACGTTATACTGTTTGGGGGCGGCCACAAGGAGACATTATACTGTATGGGGGCGGCCACAAGGAGACATTATGCTGTATGAGGGTGGCCACAAGGAGACGTTATACTGTATGGGGGTCACAAGGAGACATTTATTGTATGGGGATCACAAGAAGACATTATACTGTATGGGGGCGGCCACAAGGAGACATTATACTGTATGGGGGCCACAAGGAGACATTAAACTATATGAGGGCGGCCACCAGGAGACGTTATACTGTATGGGGGCCACAAGGAGACGTTATACTGTATGGGGGCAGCCACAAGGAGACATTATACTGTATGGGGGCAGCCACAAGGAGACATTATACTGTATGGGGGCAGCCACAAGGAGACATTAAACTGTATGTGGGCGGCCACAAGGAGACGTTAAACTGTATGGGAGCGGCCACAAGGAGACATTAAACTGTATGGGGGCCACAAGGAGACGTTATACTGTATGGACAATTTTTGAAGCCCCTTCCTCCTCAGTATAATAAAGTCTTGTGGCCACCATGCAGTAATGTGTTCTTGCTTGTGTATGCTCATTATTTCCTCATGCCTACTATTAGAGATGAATGTGCTAACACCAACTGCAGCAGCTTGCAGACAGGAAGGGAAGGACCAGGCCAGGGCCGCACAAGATATAGACGTTCCACCTTTAAATTATGACACCCTCCGTGACTGTTTTATTGTCTCTCACTCTTCTTCCTCTGCTGGATATTCTTTGCAGGCCAGGAGTCAGGCGAAGTGGCGAGGAGGGCGTCGGAGTCTGGAGAGACTTTTCCCTCGGCCACCTCGCTCGTGCGCTCTCATTCCAGTGTCAGAGGTCGGTGGGTGGAGCCATGAACACATGAGTGAGGATATGCCGGGGCCGCCGCTGTTGGAAGCAATTTGTATTCAGTGGTATGCAGGGGCAGGCGGGCGCAGATTTAAAAGGGGTCCATGCAGATGACCGCTAATATGACATCACAAAATACCGCGGTTATTAGGCAACAGCGATATCGTCATATCGCTGTTTCTTAAAGGGAACCTGTCATCTCCGAAACACCCCCTGAACTAGAGTAAGCGTTGTATAGTGTAAATGATGCTGAATCCGAATATGTAAGTTTTATCTTCATACTCACTTCCATTCTGATGTTGTGCTCCTACAAACCTGCAGTAAAATGCACTCACTGGACTCTTCTTTGAGTCCTCTCCATTATGTGAGTGAGCACTGGAGTCCACTGAATGTATTTTACTGCCGGTTTGTGGGAGCACAGCGTCAGAATGGAAGTGAGTATGAAGATAAAACTTATATATTCGGATTCAGCATCACTTACACTATACATCTCTTACTCTAGTTCAGGGGGTGTTTCGGAGATGACAGGTTCCCTTTAATACCGCGGTATATCGTTGCCACCGGTATATTGTTCAACCCTACTCTAAACACAATATTTCTCAATGTATTTACGTTAGATAACTGGCATAAATAAACCACTGCTTCCCATCATGCAGTATATTATTAATCTGCCTGTCTGTAGCCACCACTAGATGGAGCTTTGTGCATAGGGATTTATGCAATTACTTCTGATATCAGTGGAAGCTGTAAATAATATCTTTGCATTGAATACTCCCTAGTGGTGCATGTAGGAAAATGCAGTCCACCTCCGGAACTGGAGAAGGAGTTCAGCGCTGGCCCCACCAGCATACAAGTCCCTAAGCAGTCACCCTCCATGGTAGGTACTTCACTGGTTTCAGCTTACGATGGTGAGTGTCCTTCTCAGAGATGTAGTCTTTAGGAACTGTTTAGTAAACTGATGTAGGAAAAAGTAATTAGCCCATTGCATTATAGGAATTCAGTTAAGATGATAGAGATGCCTCTTATACAGACACCTCTGGCAGCGGCTTTTCTTTTTGAAATACAAAGGGATCAAGCATTATAATTCCACACGCCTGATGCTCCACTCAAGGGTGATATCTCAAGGCTGATTTGGTTGCTCCAAATACACATCAGATTGTTGCCTGGTCCTACCAGCAATAGTCTAATATTTATGGTAGTCATTACAGTAGATAGCCAGGTTTCAGCAGATACATAATGTAATGTATGTGTTAATGGTTATTCTTATTTATACATATACATAAAGTGTGAATTTGTGTTAAATGGTGAAAAAAATGTTTCATTAAACTAATTAATAGAGATGAGCGAGTAGTGTTCGATCGAGCTGGTATTCGATCGAATACTACGATATTCGGCGTGCTCGATTTCTTTCGAGTATAACGGCGATGGCGCACTTAGAATTCGTTTCCCCTCCCACCTTCCCTGGCGCTCTTTTTCCACCAATCACCATGCAGGGGGGGGTATGACAGGCACGCTGAGCACGCTGGCAGCGCGAAAACGGCGTCTACATGCATTGGCTGGAAAAACCATGTGACCTCGAATATTAAAAACTCAGCTCTTCCTGCTCGTACGCATATGCTGCGTGAACTTAGTCAGGGACAGAGGCTGGAGAAGGGAGAGACAGGTTTTAGCTGTTGGACAGGCAGGAGCGTGATTAAAAGCCCTTATCAGGGCTACTATAGTGCAGTACAGTGATAGCTTTACTACAAGATACACTTTACAGAGAACGGCTGCCGTATTCAGGGATAGCTGCTGGAGTAGGGACAGAGAGAGGCATTAGTGGTGTATTAGGTGCTCTGCTACATATCAAACTATATTTGGCACTACTGCTGTGTACCTTGAAATATACAATATATAGGCCTTTCAATTGGCAACTGTACTGTGCGTTCTCTTGCAAAGTAATTTCTCAAACCTGGTGTTCATACACACCGTCTGATCACTTAGTACACGGCTGTGTACCTTGAAATATACAATATATAGGCCTTATAATTGCCAACTGTACTGTGCGTTCTCTTGCAAAGTAATTTCTCATACCTGGTGTTCATACACACCGTCTGATCACTTAGTACACGGCTGTGTACCTTGAAATATACAATATATAGGCCTTATAATTGGCAACTGTACTGTGCGTTCTCTTGCAAAGTAATTTCTCATACCTGGTGTTCATACACACCGTCTGATCACTTAGTACACGGCTGTGTACCTTGAAATATACAATATATAGGCCTTATAATTGGCAACTGTACTGTGCGTTCTCTTGCAAAGTAATTTCTCATACCTGGTGTTCATACACACCGTCTGATCACTTAGTACACGGCTGTGTACCTTGAAATATACAATATATAGGCCTTATAATTGCCAACTGTACTGTGCGTTCTCTTGCAAAGTAATTTCTCATACCTGGTGTTCATACACACCGTCTGATCACTTAGTACACGGCTGTGTACCTTGAAATATACAATATATAGGCCTTATAATTGGCAACTGTACTGTGCGTTCTCTTGCAAAGTAATTTCTCATACCTGGTGTTCATACACACCGTCTGATCACTTAGTACACGGCTGTGTACCTTGAAATATACAATATATAGGCCTTATAATTGCCAACTGTACTGTGTGTTCTCTTGCAAAGTAATTTCTCATACCTGGTGTTCATACACACCGTCTGATCACTTAGTACACGGCTGTGTACCTTGAAATATACAATATATAGGCCTTATAATTGGCAACTGTACTGTGCGTTCTCTTGCAAAGTAATTTCTCATACCTGGTGTTCATACACACCGTCTGATCACTTAGTACACGGCTTGTGTACCTTGAAATATACAATATATAGGCCTTATAATTGCCAACTGTACTGTGCGTTCTCTTGCAAAGTAATTTCTCATACCTGGTGTTCATACACACCGTCTGATCACTTAGTACACGGCTGTGTACCTTGAAATATACAATATATAGGCCTTATAATTGGCAACTGTACTGTGCGTTCTCTTGCAAAGTAATTTCTCATACCTGGTGTTCATACACACCGTCTGATCACTTAGTACACGGCTGTGTACCTTGAAATATACAATATATAGGCCTTATAATTGCCAACTGTACTGTGCGTTCTCTTGCAAAGTAATTTCTCATACCTGGTGTTCATACACACCGTCTGATCACTTAGTACACGGCTGTGTACCTTGAAATATACAATATATAGGCCTTAATAATTGGCAACTGTACTGTGCGTTCTCTTGCAAAGTAATTTCTCATACCTGGTGTTCATACACACCGTCTGATCACTTAGTACACGGCTGTGTACCTTGAAATATACAATATATAGGCCTTATAATTGGCAACTGTACTGTGCGTTCTCTTGCAAAGTAATTTCTCATACCTGGTGTTCATACACACCGTCTGATCACTTAGTACACGGCTGTGTACCTTGAAATATACAATATATAGGCCTTATAATTGCCAACTGTACTGTGCGTTCTCTTGCAAAGTAATTTCTCATACCTGGTGTTCATACACACCGTCTGATCACTTAGTACACGGCTGTGTACCTTGAAATATACAATATATAGGCCTTATAATTGCCAACTGTACTGTGCGTTCTCTTGCAAAGTAATTTCACGGCTGTGAAGGCAAAATATTGTAACCAAAAAAATAAAATGCGGCGGGGGCTAGCGGAATAGGACGTGGACGAGGACGGGGGCGCGGAAATGCTGTTGGGGGCCTTGTTGAAGCCAGTGGGGATACAATGCGTGCTCGTGAGGGTCAGCCAGGATCCCGCTCATCCAGAATCCCTGCCTTTATGGGACAGTTAAGCAGGGGGCGGGTTACACCGCTGTTGAGGCCTGAGCAGGTTGAACAGGTGGTGCAATGGATAGCCGATAGCGCTTCCACACAGTTGTCCACCAGCCAGTCATCCACACAGTCTCACTCTGACCCTCCTTCCTCCACACCTGGCCAACAGAGTCATCCCACCCTTGACCCCTCCCAGGAGCTCTTTTCGGGTCCTTTTTCAGATGTGCCGGAAGAATCCCAGGAGCTAGCAGAGGAATTTGTTTGTAGTGATGCCCAAACACTTGAGTTTTCGCCATCTCCTGCTGATGTGGACCCTGAGCCAGCATCTGTTATCATGAGCGATGATGATGATGAGACGCAGTTGCCATCAAGGGAGGCTGTTGGAATGTCCAGTGGGCAGCAGGAGGAGCAGAGTGAGGAAGTGGAAGAGGAGGTGGTGGATGACGAAATGACCGACCCCACTTGGCCAGGGGTGATGTCCAGCGAGGAAAGTAGTGGAGAGGTGGTGGTCTGCGCAGCACCGAAAAAGGCAGCAAGAGGCAGAGGGATGTCCACAGGCAGAGGGATGTCCACAGGCAGAGGGATGTCCACAGGCAGAGGGATGTCCAGAGGCAGAGGACAGTCCAGACAGAGAAGTGAGGCCACAGCCAGCAGGGCCAAAGCTGTTCCCGGCAGCGGGCAGTCTCGCGAAGCTCCCCCATCGAGGCCTCGTACTTCTGTGGTGTGGAGATTTTTTAATGTTTGTGCGGATGACAAACTGAGCGCGGTTTGCACACTCTGCCACTCAAAACTGAGTAGGGGCTCTGAGAAGAGCAATCTGACCACCTCAGGCATGCGGCGTCACTTGGAAGTCAAGCACTGGGCTGAGTGGGAGAGAGCAAACGCAATACAACCTGCGCCCGGTCTTGCTGCCACTGCCTCTTCCCCTGTGTTGTGTGCTGCCACTGCGGTCCAGACCTCCAGCCAGGACACCTCCACATCTGCCTCTGCCTTGGCTACTTTGGGGCCTTCTCCTTCAGCCTCCCCTTCCCCCGCCTCTTCGCCTGCACCTTCACACTCCTCGTCCCAACAACTGTCCATCTCGCAGGCGTTCGAACCGCAGGCGGAAGTACGCATCGAGTCACCCCCAAGCCCAAGCCTTAAACTGCCACATCTCCAAACTGCTGGCCCTGGAGATGTTGCCGTTTAGGCTTGTGGAGACACAGGCCTTCCGCGACCTGATGGCGGCTGCCGCACCTCGCTATTACCGTCCCAGCCGCCACTACTTTTCCCGGAGTGCCGTCCCCGCCCTGCACCAGCACGTGTCGCGTAACATCAGGCGGGACCTGAGGTACGCAGTCAGCGCAAAGGTCCACTTGACCACCGACTCGTGGACAAGCGCTTGCGGCCAGGGACGATACATCTCTTTGACGGCACACTGGGTGAATGTAGTGGAAGCGGGGACGGGGTCGCAAACAGAGACGGCCTACCTACCACCCCGCCCAAGATTGCCAGCATGGGTTCTGATAACCCCCTCCTCCTCCTCCTCCTCCTCTGCCTTAACATCGCCCTCAGCCGCTAGCTGGAAGCGTTGCAGCACTGGCGCGGGGAGACGTCAGCAGGCGGTGCTTAAGCTCATCAGCTTGGGCGACAGGAAGCACAGCGCCCCAGAGGTGAGGGACGCCATATTGCAGCAGACGGAGATGTGGCTGTCGCCGCTGCAGCTAGGACCAGGCATGGTCGTGTGCGATAACGGCCGTAACCTGGTGGCGGCTCTGGAGCTTGCTGAACTCAATCACGTACCATGCCTGGCCCACGTTTTTAATCTGGTAGTCCAAAAATTTCTAAAGACTTACCCCAACCTGGCAGAGCTACTGGTGAAAGTGCGGCACTTGTGCGCTCACTTTCGGAAGTCAACTGTAGCTGCTGCTAGCTTAAAAAACTCCAGCAACGCCTCCATTTGCCTGAACATCGGCTGTGTGCGACCTGCCGACTCGCTGGAATTCCACCTATTCCATGTTGGCCAGGGTGTGTGAGCAGGCAGAGAGCATTGATGGAGTACCAGATTATGAATCCACGCGTGCCTCCAACTCAGCTCCCTCAGTTTGCCAACCACGAGTGGCCATGGATGGCAGACATATGCGATATACTGCGTATCTTTGAGGAGTCCACCAAGAAGGTCAGCAGCGAGGACGCTATAGTGAGCGTAACCATCCCGCTCCTATGCGTCCTTAAAGAATCCCTCATCGCAATAAGGGAGAACGCATTGCACGCAGAGGAGACGGGGGTAGGAGGAGACGCAACGGAGCTACACAGTCAGACCACACTTTTGTCTGCTTCACGGTGGCAGTTGCAGGAGATGAGGATGAGGAGGACGACGTGGAGGTGGCTGTGGAAGAGGAGGAGGATGCTGGCGGCGAGGGTAGCAGTCAGGCTGTGTGCGTCCCATTGGTTCAGCGCGGATGGGGCGGAGAGGAGGCGGAAGAGGAAGAGGAGGAAATGGCAAGTGATCCTTCTGGAGGGGGCAGTGACGTCATGCCTATTCAGAGTCTGGCACACATGGCTGACTTCATGCTGGGCTGCTTTTCCCGGGCACAACGTGTTGTCCGGATAGTGGAGAACAAACTGTACTGGGTCTTCGCACTCCTGGACCCCCGGTATAAAGATAACGTCTCCTCTTTATTCCGGTAGAGGAGAGGACAAATCGATTGCTGGAATACCAGAGGGAACTCGTGCAGAACATGATGGAGATTTCCCACCCACCATCGCTGGCGGCAGAGAGGAGAGGGTCTCCCAGAGTCCCACAACATCTATCAGGCCCACAGCCACCAGGGGAACACTCTCCAAGGTGTGGGACACGTTCATGGCACCCCCTCGTGCAACTTCCATCACTGCGGGGCCCGCTATCAGCAGGAGGGACAAGTATCGCGGATGTTGCGGGAGTACCTGGCAGACCGTAACCCTGTCCTCCCCGATCCCTCGGCGTCCTACACTTACTGGGTCTCCAAGTTGGACACGTGGCTGGAACTGTCCCTGTACGCCTTGGAGGTGCTTGCCTGCCCTGCCGCCAGCGTGCTATCAGAAAGGGTGTTCAGCGGCAGCCGGGGGCATTATAACCGATAAGCGCAGCCGCCTGTCAACCGACAGTGCCGACAGGCTGACGCTAATCAAAATGAACAGCAAGTGGATTGACCCGGACTTTGCTTCTCCAACAGTGGAAAGCAGCCAAAAGTGAAGTGCCATCTGTATGAAGTGCCATTTCCTCCTCCACCTCCTCCTCCTCCTCCTTAACCGCCGTAGAATTGCTCCGTAAATAAGAAAAATTTATATATTTATGGCTCACCTCTTGGGCCTCCACAAAATGTTTAAGAGGTGTCACCTCTTGGGCCTCCACATAATTTTTAAGAGGTCTCACCTCTTGGGCCTCCACAAAATGTTTAATAGGTCTCACCTCTTGGGCCTCCACAAGATGTTTAAGAGGTCTCACCTCTTGGGCCTCCACATAATTTTTAAGAGGTCTCACCTCTTGGGCCTTCAAAAAAGGTTTAAGAGGTCTCACCTCTTGGGCCTCCACATAATTTTTAACAGGTCTCACCTCTTGGGGCCTCCACATAATTTTTAAGAGGTCTCACCTCTTGGGCCTCCACAAAATGTTTAACAGGTCTCCACCTCTTGGGCCTCCACAAAATGTTTAACAGGTCTCACCTCTTGGGCCTCCACAAAATGTTTAACAGGTCTCACCTCTTGGGCCTCCACATAATTTTTAACAGGTCTCACCTCTTGGGCTCCACATAATTTTTAACACGTCTCACCTCTTGGGCCTCCACATAATTTTTAACACGTCTCACCTCTTGGGCCTCCACATAATTTTTAACACGTCTCACCTCTTGGGCCTCCACATAATTTTTAACACGTCTCACCTCTTGGGCCTCCACAAAATGTTTAACAGGTCTCACCTCTTGGGCCTCCACAAAATGTTTAACAGGTCTCACCTCTTGGGCCTCCACATAATTTTTAACACGTCTCACCTCTTGGGCCTCCACATAATTTTTAACACGTCTCACCTCTTGGGCCTCCACATAATTTTTAATACGTCTCAACCTCTTGGGCCTCCACAAGATGTTTAAGAGGTCTCACCTCTTGGGCCTCCAAAAATGTTTAAGAGGTGTCACCTCTTGGGCCTCCACATAATTTTTAAGAGGTCTCACCTCTTGGGCCTCCACAAAATGTTTAAGAGGTCTCACCTCTGGGCCTCCACAAAATGTTTAAGAGGTCTCACCTCTTGGGCCTCCACAAAATGTTTAAGATGTCTCACCCTCTTGGGCCCTCCACAAAATGTTTAACAGGTCTCACCTCTTGGGCCTCCACAAATGTTTAACAGGTCTCACCTCTTGGGCCTCCACAAAATGTTTAACAGGTCTCACCTTCTTGGGCCTCCACATAATTTTTAACAGGTCTCACCTCTTGGGCCTCCACATAATTTTTAACACGTCTCACCTCTTGGGCCTCCACATAATTTTTTAACACGTCTCACCTCTTGGGCCTCCACATAATTTTTAACAGGTCTCACCTCTTGGGCCTCCACATAATTTTATCAAGGTCTCACCTCTTGGGCCTCCACAAAATTTTATCAAGGTCTCACCTCTTGGGCCTCCACAAAATTTTATCAAGGTCTCACCTCTTGGGCCTCCACAAAATTTTTAACAGGTCTCACCTCTTGGGCCCTCCACAAAATTTTATCAAGGTCTCACCTCTTGGGCCTCCACAAAATTTTTAACAGGTCTCACCTCTTGGGCCTCCACAAAATTTTATCAAGGTCTCACCTCTTGGGCCTCCACAACATTTTATCAAGGTCTCACCTCTTGGGCCTAAACAAAATTTTTAACAGGTCTCACCTCTTGGGCCTCCACAAAATTTTCCATGAGCCTCTGGCCAGCCCACGGCCTCTTCCTGCCTTTTGCGGTCCTACGCATCCCTCAACATCCCCACTGCTTTACCTGCTAGACATGACACTGGGCCAGGTCGGGTCACTGACATCTCAAGCGCCAACAATTTGGGCATTTTAAGGCTTCTGCATGTGTTTGAGTTGTTTTTACATTTTAAAGAAGACATATCTGACCACATCTCACACACACACACACAATGACAATTAGGGGTGGGGTCTATTTGCTTTCCCCTTTGCCTATGCCATCTGTGGTTGTCATAGGCAACATGATTTAAGGGGTGCAGAATTTTATCTTCTTTTTTGTCTAGTTTGGCTTGGGGTCCATGGCAATGTAGAGGAAAGAAGGTTTCCTTGTATGGTCTCACTTTACAGAGAGGTTACATTGTCTTTGGAGTGTATTGTTGAGAGGCTGTGATAGTGGCGTAATAGTGCGACTTGGGCGCATTATATGCACCCAGACATGCTTCCCCTGCTGTCCCAGTTGCATTCCAGCAGTGTTGGCATCCTTTTCTGAGGTTTCAGGGTGGACTTGGTGACCTCCAAGTGGTCGAATTGAGATTTCCAAGTGTCGAGCATTTTTTTCCCATAGACTTTAATGGGATTCGATATTCGGTCGAATAGTCGAATTTCGCGGTCTATTCGAATCGAATTTCGAACTTTCGAATATTTCACTACTCGCTCATCTCTACTAATTAACAATTAATTAATTCACAGTTAAAAAGTGAGATACTAGATAATAGTTAGATACCCCCTAAAAATAAAATAATAAAAGTTATTTACTATGTATAGCCCAAAATGGTTCTTAAAAGTCCTACAACTAATCCCGCAAAATAAAAAAAAGAATTTTGAAGAACAAATTATAACGTTATGACTTCTGGAACACAAAGGGGGAAAATATTATAGGTCCTTAAGGCGAAAATTAATAATGTCACTAAGGTATTAAAAATGTAATTGTGTCCCCTGAGTTGTGCAGCAACAAGATTAGGTCTGGCATGTTTGGAGCCGGTGCTCACAGTATTACCAGCATCACCAGTTCCCAAGCTGACCATAATAGAAGGAGATCTGGTTCCTGTTCTAGCCAGACCTTGCCCTTGGTCTGTAATGTTTCCACTGTGGATGTCACCCTACGTCTCTAATGTCCAAGGTCATCTTGAACACACTGCCATTGTCATAGTCCTTACCCTTCCACCACTTTCATCAGACTGTCATAAGTCATTTTAGCTCCTTGTCCCTCCTCCTGTGAAAAATCATGGGTTTGGTACACAGATTATAAAATGACACTGCTACCATATTTTTCGCTTTATAAGACACACTTTTTCCCCCCAAAAGTAGGGGGGAAATTGCGGTGCGTCTTATAAAGCGAATACAATGTTTATAAGGTGCCGGGACCCCCATCAGTCCTCAGATCAGCCCACCCAGCCCATAAGGATAAAATAAAAACCTCTGTCTTCCCGGGTCGTCTCTGCACTGTCCTGACTGTGTACAGTGTCAGGACGTAGTGCGGCCTTAGAAGCCAGAGGAGTGCCGGACCTGGAGCAGAGCCGCGGCGCAGGACAGGTAAGAGAGGTTTTTATTTTATCCTTATGGGCTGGGTGGGCTGATCTGAGGTCTGATGGGGCATATTCATTTAATATGGGGGCTTATGGGCTGATCTGAGGTCTGATGGGGATAGAGGGGGCTGATATGGGGCTGATCTGAGGTCTGATGGGGCATATTCATTTAATATGGGGGCTTATGGGCTGAATCTGAGGTCTGAATGGGGATAGAGGGGGCTGAATATGGGGGCTAATCTGAGGTCTGATGGGGGCATATTCATTTAATATGGGGGCTTATGGGGCTGATCTGAGGTTTGATGGGGATAGAGGGGGCTGATCTGAGGTCTGATGGAGGCATATTCATTTAATATGGGGGCTTATGGGCTTATCTGAGGTCCGATGGGGATAGAGGGGCTAATATGGGGGCTGATCTGAGGTCTGATGGGGGCATATTAATTTAATATGGGGGCTTATGGGGCTGATCTGAGGTCTGATGGGGATAGAGGGGGCTGATATAGGGGCTGATCTGAGGTCTGATGGGGGGCACATTTGTCTAATATGGGGCTGATGAGCTGATATGAGGTCTGATGGGGGAAGAGGGGGCTGATATGGGGCTGATCTGAGGTCTGATGGGGAAGAGTGGGCTGATATGGGGGGCACAGTGGCGTGATACGGGGGCTGATCTGAGGTCTGATGGGGGCACAGTGGGCTGATGGGCTGATCTGAGGTCTGATGAGGGTCTGACGTGGAGGGCTGATGGGGTTCTGACATGGAGGGCTGATATGGGGGTCTGATGTGATGTCCTGAAATTTATGGAGGGTCTGATATGAGGTGTGATGAAAAATAATTTTTTCTTATTTTCCTACTGTAAAATCTGGGGTGCGTCTTATCATCAGGAGTGTCTTATAAAGCGAAAAATACAGCATTTTTTTCTGTAAATAATGAAATGTGTTTTTTTTTTTGTTCTGTCAATAATTAAATGCCTCTCCCCTTCTACAAACACACTGCATACTGATATTGACAATTTAGTATGGTAACAATGCAGTTTTTGGAGTAAAATGTATTTGAAGTAAACAGCACAATGCAGTAATGTATTTACTAACATGGATATAATGCAATTTTTTCATTAAAATGTCTTTGAATTACATGATATGGTGCAATTATGTGTTCACTAACACAAAGTATAACAATGAAGTTTTTGCAGTACAATGTCTTTGAACTACACAGTATGATGCAGTAACGTGTTCACTAATATGGGTATAACAATGCAATAATAATGTTCAGTGTTTGGAGCAAAATGTATGCTATTAGGGTGCTGGCAATAAGCCTATGAACTCTAGAAACTTGACAAATTAAGAAAAAGCTGGGTGTCTGTTCATATATTAAAAATATTTTTTTTCTTGCTGGGTTTGGCAGTGTAGAACTAGCTGCCAGCAGCTGTATTAAACACACAACTGGGTGACCAGTGCCTAACTCCCTCATGCTTTCCCTGATCAAGGTCCCTAAAATATACCCATTTATATCTTATAAGTCTCTTCCTATACACTACTGATAGTATCCCTGTTACACTATATTCGTGGCTTGTCTCTTTAATAGCTTTTTGCCAGACACTGTCACAAGAGACCCTTCCAGGTTACCTAGTATCCTTCTTTACTAAAAACCACAAACCTTTTGTCCATTATATATGTCTAGGATTGCATGTCATGTTCTTACATTTGAATGACACTGAGCTGTAATACCAAAATCCATGGGCAAAAGTGGCAATGATTCTGTAAAAAAAAACTGTTCCTTTTACCTAAATTTATGATTCTTGGTGTCATGGGGTTGCTTGTGAGTCATGTTTAACTGTTTCCCTAAGAAGAA
This sequence comes from Rhinella marina, assembly GCA_900303285.1. Classification (NCBI taxonomy): domain Eukaryota; kingdom Metazoa; phylum Chordata; class Amphibia; order Anura; family Bufonidae; genus Rhinella; species Rhinella marina. The sequence goes on from ONZH01025844.1 coordinate 95,653, forward strand.
AAAAGTTGATGGTGACTTGAAACATTTGGGCCATAGGGAAACAAGACTAGCACATGAGTTATGTTAACGCTGCAATGTTATCATGGCTTGGGGTTGGCTCCAAGTTGCTAGCTAAAATATGTTGAAAAGGATTGTCAGATGCAAAATTAATGGGGGATGAATGACTGCTACTACAAATATTCATCTCCCATACAGTTTGCATATTGTCAGCAGCATATTCCCTGTTTATACGGGAGAATATACAGCCAGCAAATAATCATTTTTAGGACTTTTGCTCATTCGTTGGTTGATTAGTAGATTTTTCTCATGGGCCAATGATCAGGAACAAGTGTTCCTTTTGGCTGGTCATCAGCCTGTGTATAAGAGTACATTCACATATTATCATTTCTATTCAGTGTTTTTTTATATTTTGCCTGAACTGATCACAACTGATAAACAGAAATATTTAATAAACTGCAGAGTACAATGGCCTGGGAAAAGAAATGATTTTCAACAGCATAATCCTATACGGCTAGCAAGACACAAAAAAGGCTCAACCTTTCAATAACAAGCCCTTTAAAAATAAATCTATATTAATCCATGTTATTATATCAGTAATATAAGGGCAAGTAAATCAGAAAGTTAAAATAACAAAAGTTCCAAGTGTAGGGGATCACTGCTAAGGGGTTTACATTGTAGTTGATCAATGCTAAATGTTAACGTTGTGATTTATTGTCTTAGTACTTAAAGTGTTAGAGTATTATTTTTCTTGTGCATTGTAAATCCCAAATGTTGTCTATAGGCAGCAAACAGTTAAATGGCAGTCTTTAGTGCAGCTGCCAGGGTGATGGGCTAGCCTCCCCGGTTAGGAGTTGATGCTAAGCAAGCCTAGAGTGATGATGTGTAAGAGTGAGCTGCTGAAAACTAGTCCAGGAAACCTTCATCCTGGAGACTGGGCACTGCCAAAAAAACAACTGAACTAAGAGACCATGCCTGAGAGAAAGAACAGACATACATAGACAGTTCAGAACCAATTCAAGACCTTACTGGAAAGACAGTACCTTGGAAGGAAGGGGGTTTACCCTGACTGGCTGAGAGGCTGTGAGACAATCAGGGGAACAATACTGACAGGTCCTTCAGTCTTTGGGCTTGATCACAACCCAGAGACGCCATTCTGAACTTAGCTTGTGATCTGATAGCATGTGTCTTGGATGTGTTTGGCAAAAAGCAATTACAGACACAAGCCAGCAATCTAGGTGTTGTAGGGACATTATAGTGACATTGTTAGTTCAGCTCCCATATCTGCGATTCTGTCCCCACACGCAGGTATGGGCCCCGAGCTTCCTTACTCCTTCCTGTGCCATGCCGTGCTGACAGGCACGGGCAGCAGGGTTCTTTGCTGTGGCTTGCATTCCTGCTTCCAGCATTTTTCTCCTTGCACTCTGTCTCAGAGTTCCTTGTGTGTTTTTAGGGTATGTGCCGACATGTCTTTCCTCCGTTTGTGAGGCAGCTTGCACATGCCCTTTATCTTCCTCTGCCTATAGCTGGTCTGCAGGTGGTATTTAAAGGTGCCTCCTTGTATAGGAAGGCACCGGAGCAACTTAGGTTCCTAGCTTGTCTAGTTTCCTGTTTGAGCGAAGGTGTTCTGTTTGTTCTTGTCATTCTGTTTATCGGACTTCGGATTACATTTTACAGACTTTTCATGATTGCCGCCTGCCCAGATCCTAATCTACTTTTATGGACTTTGCCTGACTACTGTCTGTCCTGATGTCTGCCGTTGTACCCAGAATATGCTTTCATCTGATCAGCCTCTGGCCTCTCAGCATCTACTGGGTGTATTGTGTCTCCTGGAGGTCAGTCCAGTGGGTTCACACTCTGGTCCTGATTCCCTTGTGTTTCAATTTCCCTCTGAGGTAGCACCTGGTGCACCCCTCAGGAAAGTCTTTCCTCACCATCAGAGGTATTGTGTGAAGAATGAGGGGTGTGCTTAGAAATGGCCGCCTGAGGATTTGGTCACGTGGGGCAGTGGGTTCTCACCCACTGGTCATAACATACATATTTACTAGGGTAGATTAAATCCACAGACAGAAAACTGAGGGAAGAATAGGGTGTTTTGTGTGCGTGTTTCATATTGAGGGCAAGTGCGGAAAGTAAGTGGAAAGTTCATGTATGAAATGCAATCACCAAAATCCTGCACCAACATAATTTTTTCTGTATTTTTTTACTAAAATCCAGTTCCAATTTTACTACTGTTTATAATTAAGCACTTCCCAAAATTTTAGAGCATCAATATCAGCATGTTCCTAGATGGGAACATAAAAAAAGACAAAAAACAGCTGGAATTTTGATACTGTCTATAATTAAGCAGTTCATTTTACCAGTGTGTTCATAGCAGGTACATTTAATCGTTCTTCTGAAAAACCATTTTCAATTTTTCTATTGTTTGTGATTGGACATTTCAGTACTTTTCACAGCATCAATACACCAGCTACATTTGTATTGTGTGAATGTACTGTGCAGTTTTAGTGAATGCATTGTACTGCATTAATGTAGCAGTTTCATTCAACGCATTGCATTACGTCAATATATTGTGCAGTTTTAGTACACGGATTGTACTGCATTAATACTGCAGTTTCATTCAACGCACTGCATTACCGCAATATATCATGCAGTTTTAGTGAATGGATTGTATTGCATTAAAGGGAACCTGTCTTATTGATCATGGTGTCTGAGCTTAGCACAGTAGGCTATAGAACAGAAGGCTGAGCAGATTGACAAATAATTTTGTGGAAAAATATTTAGTATAAGGCCTCATGCACGTGACTATATTTTGTATCTGTGTCCACATGGACCCATTCATTTCTATGGGTCCGCAAAAAAAAAAAAAAAGACAGCACACGGATGTCATCTGTGTGCTGTCTGCATCCACGCAACCGTTCTATAAATTGTAGAACATGTTCTATTCTTGTTGGTATTCTTGTCGGTCAGGTCAGTGAGAAAGATGTACATGGAGGGTGTCCATACTTTGCGTATATGTGGTTTGTGGTCTGCAACATGGGTACGGTCATTTGTATGAGTCCTAACTTGTATTTCACTCATTTTGATTCCTGCTTATTCTGGACTTTGAAGTCCTGGAGGCAGTCCTATCAGTGATTGACAACCTTCTCTCTATGACTATGTATACACAGATAGCTGTCAATCAATGACAGGACTGCCTCCTTGACTTCAAAGTCCAGAATGAGCAGGAAATCGAATGAATGAATTAAAGATTAACCAAATCCTTTCCCGCAAAATTATATATCAACACATCAACAATCTGCTGAAAGATTACATTGCATTTTCAAGGTGATAGGCTCCCTTTAATACAGCAGTTTCATTCAATGCATTGTATTACATCAATATATCATGCTGTTTTAGTGAATGCATTTATTTTCCCTTCTGTCTAAATTATAGAAAAAAACACTTGTGATTTTACCATTTAATAATCTGTCTTCAAAACCTGTGACTTTACATTTCTAAACCTTATGGCTAGGGCTACACGGTGACATGTGTCGCGCGACTTAGTGCACAACTACATGACGATTGATGTCGCACCAAAGTCGCTCGACAATTTTTATACTGGAAGTCTATGGTGTCGCACTGCAACATGCGACATGCTGCGACTGCGACAGTCGCAGAAAAATCCATCCAAGATGGATTTTTTGTGACTGTCGTGTCGCAGCATGTCGCATGTCGCAGTGCGACACCATAGACTTCCAGTATAAAAATTGTCGTGCGACTTTGGTGCGACAACTGTCGTCGTGTAGCCCTAGCCTATGTCTGCTAAAAGAAACACTCATGCCTCATCATCCGGAAGTCAGAAAGTGTGTGGCTGTAGTTGTGCAGTGTTTGTATTTTTATATTTTGCCTGAACTGATCACAACTGATAAACAGAAATATTTAATAAACTGCAGAGTACAATGGCCTGGGAAAAGAAATGATTTTCAACAGCATAATCCTATAAGGCTAGCAAGACACAAAAAAGGCTCAACCTTTCAATAACAAGCCCTTTAAAAATAAATCTATATTAATCCATGTTATTATATCAGTAATATAAGGGCAAGTAAATCAGAAAGTTAAAATAACAAAAGTTCCAAGTGTAGGGGATCACTGCTAAGGGGTTTACATTGTAGTTGATCAATGCTAAATGTTAACGTTGTGATTTATTGTCTTAGTACTTAAAGTGTTAGAGTATTATTTTTCTTGTGCATTGTAAATCCCAAATGTTGTCTATAGGCAGCAAACAGTTAAATGGCAGTCTTTAGTGCAGCTGCCAGGGTGATGGGCTAGCCTCCCCGGTTAGGAGTTGATGCTAAGCAAGCCTAGAGTGATGATGTGTAAGAGTGAGCTGCTGAAAACTAGTCCAGGAAACCTTCATCCTGGAGACTGGGAGACTTATTGTCGCGCGACACATGTCACCGTGTAGCCCTAGCCATAAGGTTTATAAATGTAAAGTCACAGGTTTTGAAGACAGATTATTAAATGGTAAAATCACAAACAGCTATAGCAGAACCAGCCATGAGTAGTAGTAGTAGCAGAAGCAGGCCACACTTGTCCCTTTACTTCTGGTAGACAGAAGATGACATTGTGGACTGATTGGCTCACTCATCCTTTAGCACATCCCTCCTGCTCCTTACCTATGCAAATGGTGATGAAGCTGGTACCATGGCCCCAGGCTCAAAATATGCCAGACCTAGACAAAGGTCGGCTGTCACTGCCTCTGTGCGAGTATCTCCTGCACAACTCCAGCACATAAAACCACTGCCATGTTCAAGATTTGCAGGATGAAAATAAGTCATAGGCATTCAAACACAAACATATGTACCAGGGCTCTATTGCAGTACATGAGGAGGCATCCAGTGGGAAAACAGAACTTCCAGTCTTCTTTGTGGAGTCCAGGCTACATCTCCAAGCAGTACAATGTCCTTGTCATCATCAGCTGCTTCTTCTTCTGATCAGACTCCTCCTTCTTATCATCTGCTCTATCATTAGACATCCATATCGGAATGTCCGGCCATGAGAAACCCACCTGGCCAATTTCCTGACAGTGCAATTGCTGCCATACAACGTAGTTGTGGTAAATGTGGAGCAGTTTCACGCTTTGACCAAAAATTAAAATTCATTCAGCAGGCATTACTTCCTCTGGCTAGCTGTCCATAAAATGTGTCTCGTCGTTCTCTAACTATGGCACAGTTGCGTAGCTTGACCTAATTTTAACTCAGCAGTTATTACTTCCTCTGGCCAGCTTTCCATAAAACGTGCAACATTGTTCTCCAAATGTGTCACACTTCTGCTCCTTGATCAAAATTTAATTTAGCAGACATTACTTCCTTAGGTCAACTGTCCACAAAGTGTGTCTCATTGTTTTCCAAATGTGCAACACTTTTATGCTTTAAACAAAAATTAATTCAGAAGTCCTTGATTTCTTTGGCCAGCTGCCAATAAAAATTATGGCACAGTTCCACTCCTTCACCAAAATCAAATTCTGCAGTATGATATTTGTGCTTCTGGCCAGCTTTCCATTAAAAAAAAATGTTTAAACTTGTCTCGTTTGCTAAATTACAGTGTCATTTTTCTGGCACTTCCCCTGTTCCCTGAGCCCATGAACTTCTGGACAGACAAATTAGAAAGGTGGTCATAACTGGCCCAGTTTGCTCTTTGACTTTACTGTCTTGTTCAACCTCCAGTGAAAGGGTTTTCAGCATACTGTAGCAGGTGGTGTCATCACACTCAAAGAAAGTTGTCCTCAACAAGTGTACAAAACATAGATCCATGAAGATTTTCATACACCTCCAGTTGAGGCTGATGAATAGATGCCATTGCTGATGGTGGGTATTAATTGCTAGCCCCATCATGCCACTTTCCCTGTCTGCCTGCCTACCATAATGTTCCATACTGTAAAGCTGCCACCACCACTGTAGCTGCTACTTCTCCTACTGCCACTACCATTACCTCTACCCAGCCACCAGTACTACTTTTATTACCCTTACACAGCCGCACACATCCACTGCCTTGTCTGTTCCATGCTGTACTGCTACTATTGTTGCCACATGCGTCTATTACCCTTACACAGCTTAGACCTTACCCTTTCCACATCCACACTGTGCAGATGTTTCTCCAAAAAAGGGAGACTCTTTGTTCAGAACAAGTTACTGTTTCTTCTGACAATTAACATTTGTGCATACACAAATATGGGCAGGCATTCTGCCCCCGTTAAGCCATAATGTTCGGATGCTTGTTCTCAACATGCCATTGTATTTTTTTCTGTGTGTGTTTAAAAACCATCTGATCCCAATAAGGGACGATTTTCATAATGTTTCTAATATTAAAAAGCATAACAAATGTGACAGTGCAGTGCATTTTTAAACAGGCTGTTTAACACCATCAACCATAGCCATATGTCAGTGTCACTCTGACATTATTTGCTATTGTTTTGATTTTGTTAAATCATTTAAAAGGATGAGGAGAGAAAAAGAGCAAAAATTTTAAAAAAAAAAAAAGAGAGAGACAAGAGACAAGAGAGAAAAGATATGAATCCTAGGAGATTTCATAATGTCATATACCAATTTTCAGGCAAATTGGAGCACTTTTCATTCAGGAAGAATCAATTCAGACCTGGAGAATCTGATTCTGTGAATCGGACATGAGACAAATTTGAAGAAATGTGCTCATCTCTATCGTGAACAAGCCCTGAATTTCATAGTTGGCAAATCAATTCTCCCTTCTCTGGTTATAGTTAAATGATAACAAATTAATTTATATACCCCATGATTTTTTACAACTATGTTTAGATAGGCATGTGAAGGCACATACTTGCAATTTCTCTAGTTAAATAAAGGTCCCTTTGCACAGACCTATTCATGGGCTGATTATAGGCAGCAAATGTTTGCATGAATGCTCTTTCTCAAAATTGACCTGTGTAAAGATGTAGCCATTCAGATAAAAACATTTTTGATGCTGACACCTTAAGGTTCCTTTTACACAAGTCTATCATATAATTGATTAGTAATACAATAGATATATGCGATCGAATGGAGATGACAGACCATATAAACCAAACTATTATTCTGTGAATGTTCATTGTAAAGTCACTGTGTAATTGTTACATTGACCACTGTCTAAATTCAATGACTGTTTTAACATTCATTAAACTAAAATCTCTATTTCACTCTTCCCATATCGTCTAAAGAACCAACAATTCCAATATATACAAATATGATGGGCACACTCCTTATCTGGTATGTGTTTTAGTATCTTGTTCGCCAACGATGATTAATTTTCAGAGTAGTAATTTTTATAGTTCATAAAAACATACATTTATTAATAGCTATTTTTAAAAAAAACTTTGTAAAAATAATGAAAATAAAAATGATGCGTACAAAAACAGGATCCTGTGTAAAAATATGTATACAAAATATGTATTAAAAATATGAAAAATGAATGACATAAAAATATACCCCTGGGAATACAGTAATTCGCCTAGATCAATATCCGTATAAGCAGTTGAATAGTATAGGCATGAGATAATATTTATATCAACTGGAATCGTCTATATCGGTGAAGATATCTGTATCCACAGGCAGTGTCTATATTATACAGTGGTGTTAGAATAAGTTGTATGCTATTCAAACTCTACGTCATACATCCACTGGTGAACGTCTTATGACATGGTGATGCCGCAATATAAACTGGTAAGTGTCTTGAAATCTTGTATGTTTTTACTCCACAATGTAATCGCTCTGTTGTCTGGTAACAATATTGTATCACAATGTATTTTGTGTTAACACAATGTTTTTGGTACGTTACCCGTCTGTAAGTCTGTGGCCGAGACTTCTGTATCTACCGGCCGGCTTCTCTTTCTGTTCTCCCAAACGGCGTCCCACGTGGCGTCCCACGTGGGAGTTCGCGGTCTTTTGTTCTCTTGAAATGGTACGCTAATGGTATTGAGAGCGCTGTGTCCCCGTTTGCTTTAGGGGTGTGCGGGTAACGTGGTTATTCACTGCAATACTTAGTAGGTAGATGGCAGCTACTTGAGATGTACTTGGAGCTCCGTTTGAAGTTTCAATTTACAGGTCTTTTGTCAAGCCAAACGCGTTTCAGGGCTTCATCACTATGCCCCTTCCTCAGTGGTTAATAGACCTGTAACTGAATCCAATTGTTTTAAATAGTCTGTGAACCCCTGTTGATGATGGGGGTTGTATAAATCCTGGACTGGATTGTCCTGTATTCCCTTTCTAAACGGGCAAAGATATTTATTTAAAAAAATATATAATAAATGTATATATACAAAAATACAGAAAATGTATGTATACAGGAAATGAAGAAAATATATGCATGCAATATGACATATATACACATATATATCTACATACACATATATATAAATATATACACATGCACATACATATATATATACACATATACATGGGTAACAAATCCATAATAAATTAATAATAAATTGAACAAGGAAGTTCATTAGGTGATCAATTTTCTCATATGTATATGTGTCACTCTATAAGACAGCTGTCTTTCTTCTATATAAGATGGACAGTGTACAGTTGTTGGTCATAATAGCATAGCTGAAATATTATCTATTTCAAATAGAATTGTGCATATATAAATGTGAAAATGTTTTCATATTTTGTAGCGATGTTAATTATTTAGATTGTTTTTATTTTTATTTTTATTATTTTTATCTTTGTTTCCCTATTTTTCTTGTTTTCTTTCTTTTTTCTTTTTTGTATTCTTTTTCTTAGGTGGATCTGTTAGTTCATCGTCTGACAACCTTATTGACAATGGGTGAGTATATGATCCTAATCTTGTTGGTTATTGTGGATAAGTGAGATCATAACCTGTTCTATACTCTATGTTGTCTTTTGTTCTAGTAATGGATTGATTGGATGTGCCCCCATCCCAAACACATCCAATCAATCCATTACTAGAACAAAAGACAACATAGAGTATAGAACAGGTTATGATCTCACTTATCCACAATAACCAACAAGATTAGGATCATATACTCACCCATTGTCAATAAGGTTGTCAGACGATGAACTAACAGATCCACCTAAGAAAAAGAATACAAAAAAGAAAAAAGAAAGAAAACAAGAAAAATAGGGAAACAAAGATAAAAATAATAAAAATAAAAATAAAAACAATCTAAATAATTAACATCGCTACAAAATATGAAAACATTTTCACATTTATATATGCACAATTCTATTTGAAATAGATAATATTTCAGCTATGCTATTATGACCAACAACTGTACACTGTCCATCTTATATAGAAGAAAGACAGCTGTCTTATAGAGTGACACATATACATATGAGAAAATTGATCACCTAATGAACTTCCTTGTTCAATTTATTATTAATTTATTATGGATTTGTTACCCATGTATATGTGTATATATATATGTATGTGCATGTGTATATATTTATATATATGTGTATGTAGATATATATGTGTATATATGTCATATTGCATGCATATATTTTCTTCATTTCCTGTATACATACATTTTCTGTATTTTTGTATATATACATTTATTATATATTTTTTTAAATAAATATTTTTGCCCGTTTAGAAAGGGAATACAGGACAATCCAGTCCAGGATTTATACAACCCCCATCATCAACAGGGGTTCACAGACTATTTAAAACAATTGGATTCAGTTACAGGTCTATTAACCACTGAGGAAGGGGCATAGTGATGAAGCCCTGAAACGCGTTTGGCTTGACAAAAGACCTGTAAATTGAAACTTCAAACGGAGCTCCAAGTACATCTCAAGTAGCTGCCATCTACCTACTAAGTATTGCAGTGAATAACCACGTTACCCGCACACCCCTAAAGCAAACGGGGACACAGCGCTCTCAATACCATTAGCGTACCATTTCAAGAGAACAAAAGACCGCGAACTCCCACGTGGGACGCCACGTGGGACGCCGTTTGGGAGAACAGAAAGAGAAGCCGGCCGGTAGATACAGAAGTCTCGGCCACAGACTTACAGACGGGTAACGTACCAAAAAACATTGTGTTAACACAAAATACATTGTGATACAATATTGTTACCAGACAACAGAGCGATTACATTGTGGAGTAAAAACATACAAGATTTCAAGACACTTACCAGTTTATATTGCGGCATCACCATGTCATAAGACGTTCACCAGTGGATGTATGACGTAGAGTTTGAATAGCATACAACTTATTCTAACACCACTGTATAATATAGACACTGCCTGTGGATACAGATATCTTCACCGATATAGACGATTCCAGTTGATATAAATATTATCTCATGCCTATACTATTCAACTGCTTATACGGATATTGATCTAGGCGAATTACTGTATTCCCAGGGGTATATTTTTATGTCATTCATTTTTCATATTTTTAATACATATTTTGTATACATATTTTTACACAGGATCCTGTTTTTGTACGCATCATTTTTATTTTCATTATTTTTACAAAGTTTTTTTAAAAATAGCTATTAATAAATGTATGTTTTTATGAACTATAAAAATTACTACTCTGAAAATTAATCATCGTTGGCGAACAAGATACTAAAACACATACCAGATAAGGAGTGTGCCCATCATATTTGTATACATTTTTCTTGAAACACTAGGTGTGACTACGGGTATAGTCACTTGATAGGAGCACCTCCACATCCATTATTGCAACTGGTGAACAATTCCAATATACTTTGGACAATTTTACAGTAATGACTAAAGATTATTTTGAACATTTGCATCAACAATTGTACAACCATTGAATGAGCTTTAGTAACTTCATGCATTTTTACGCATTGACCATCATGTGAAATTGACTCATGTCAATGGACCTAAAGTCATTGTTTCTGGGCAGTAGATGATACTGTGTAAACAGTGATCTGCTACCCAGAAGCTGGTGTCATTTACTAAAGCTGGCCATACACATTAGATAGAAGCTGGTTAATGGTTGAACAAACAAACATCTGATGAACATTCGTTTCACAGACATGGTCATACACATATTAGTCCCTATTGTCCATTACAGTTTTTTTAAACTGCCCATATTCATTCAATGAAATTGGGCAATGGATGAAAGATCTTTCTGGGAATGTTCTTTGAAAGAAAGAATTTTCGTTCACAAATGATCTTTCGTTCAATGAAAAAAATCTTTCGTCTGACTGTCGGACAAAATTGTTAAACACTGGCAACTTCTTTTCATTTGATGCTCTGTCATCTGTTGGCTTAAACGATCATTCCTTAAAGGGGTTTTGCCACTTCAGCAAATAGCATTTATTATGCAGAGAAAGTTTCCACGGTTTCGATCACCCTTCAGTCCAGCAGCATGACTGTGCTTGTACACTATAGAAAAAAGTACCAGCCTACGCGAGTTCCCACGGTCCCGACCACCAGAGAGGCTGACAGTTTTCCATACAGTGGGCAAGCACGACCACCACTGCTGGCTTTGCAGAGTGGTTGTAACTATGGAAACGAGCAGTGTATAATATGATGGAAAAAATAAACCAAGCCAGCAAAGGAGGCAATATGGAGAATCACAATACATTAGTAAGTGCCTTGTATTAGCTTTCTCTACATGATAAATGGATGCAGACAGCACACATATAACATTCGTGTGCTGTCCACATTTTTTTGCGGCCCCATAGAAATTAATGGGTCCGCATTTGATCTGTAAAAAATGCAAACCAAAAACTACGTTCATGTGCATGAGACCTAAATGTGTATACATATGTGCATAGCTCGCAGTCACTGATAGTTGACCAGGGTGGTCTTAAAGGGGTTGTCTCACTTCGGCAAGTGGCATTTATCATGTAGAGAAGGTTAATACAAGGCACTTACTAATGTACAGTTATTACCCATATTGCCTCCTTTGCTGTCTTGGTTAATTTTTCTATCAGATTATACACTGCTCATTCCATGGTTACGACCACCCTGTAATCCAGCAGTGGAGGTCGTGCTTGCACACTAGAGGAAAAAATGATGGCCTCTCTGGTGGCCGGGACCGTGGGAGCTCCCGTAGGCTGGTGCTTTTTTCCATAGTGTACAAGCACAGCCATGCTGCTGGACTGTAGGGTGTTGTAACCATGGAAACGTTCTCTGCATAATAAATGCACTGAAGTGGCAAAACTCCTTTAAATTTAAAACAATGAATGTTCATTTTGGTTGAATTCGTCCACTTTGATCAACTTTAGATTAATGTGTATAGTCACCTTAAAACCAATGTTTCTAACGCCAGTGTTAATACAAACCCCACTGGAGGAAAATCTGACCAATGTATTAAAATGTGCACAACCTCAATAAATTTGTTACTTCTTCTGCTGCCCATGCCCTAGAAACTGAAATCTACTCCAGCTCGTAGCTAGAGTAAATTTCAATTATAAAAATTAAATTTGTTGGCCTGATGTGGTACCATCCCATTCCACTAAGCTCTACCCACATAAAAAAGTGGGGAGAACATCAGAAAAAAGAAACAGTCATACACTTTTATCTCAAAATGTCTTTTGCACAAATTTTGCAACTTTTTTAGGCCAAAAACCTGACATAAAGCTTTGACACATAACCCAAATGCCTTTGTATCGGGACAAGCACCTGCTCTGATCAGTAGACAATTATTGAGAACTAATGGTTTGTTTCAAGTAGGGAGGAGGACTGAAAGATTTTAATGTCAGGGCCCCCTCAACAGTATTATACAATGACATTATATACAGTGACAAGACATACAGTAAATATGTGTAGGAAACAGAAGGAACGTCTGCCAGGCTGTGAGAAGGTTGCACGGGAGGATAGGGTTGTTGGAAGGAGGAGGCATTCCAAAAATTTGCTGTGGGCCCATTTAATTCTAGTTATGCCATTGACTGACACCAAATATCAGATCCTGTGTGCAACTGCTCAACTGCTGCCTTTGCACCCCTTTATGGCTATGCCCCTGTGTTCGTGAATGAGACTCTGGATAAAAAAAGCAGTAGATTTAATGTAACTCACTAAAGTAAAATGTTTCATTTCTTACTATGGGGAGAATATGGGCTAGAAAACAGATTTTGCACAAAATCATTGTTCCTCTATCTCCCGTGTGAAACTTCTGCGCACACCTTAAACACCAAATCAAATTCAGAGCTGGTTATCTCCTGATGCCGTTGCGTGCTTCCCATACACATTATGCACTTGAAGGCAGACACATTACAATTTTACATCAGGCCGCTATATGGTTAAATCTAAAATGATTATTTTTAGGGAAAGTGTCCTTTTCATGTACCATTAGCGATCAAGCGTATAAAAACAGCAGTGTTAGGACTTCGAAAAATGTTAATGAGTCATAAATATTCAGTTGGGGATAATTAATATGACAGAATCTGAGTCCTCTGTTAGCGTTTTATTGACACAACTCTGTGGAGGTCCTTAGAATGGGAGATCTTCCACATTATTAGACATTATCATGTTAAAAAGTTACTTTAAATCCTGGACCATGCAGGAGCTCAGCCCATCCCAGGGAATTACAAGAAACTACTACAGCATCCTTTTAAAATTGCATTATGTGAGAATTATAATTACTCAAATTTTTAAAAGCTATAATATTCTCATTACATCGGCTATTAAGATGCACTTTTCTATTATTTGGAATTAAAAGGTTAATGATGTATTTAATAGCATGGTCTCCAAATACAAACTGTGCATGGGAATTTATAAGCTAGATGTAATTTTAAGTTACTGGATTTTAGCAGGGGGCTTTTTGTGATATTTGTAGACTTTCCCCAAGTGTCACTTCAACGATAATACCATATGGCAGTCGATCAATTAAGCATGGGCTAGTTATTTCATTTTGCTTACTGAGATCATCATATCAGTATAAGAGCACTTTCAGAGAGTTTTGTATATGTGTATCAGAGTATTATGTCATTTGAGATCTAAAACATGATACTTAAGCCACTATTCCATGGGAAGTCTTGGCTGCTTTTTAATCCTTCTCCACTGGGTACAGCTATGATCAGTGACAACAATTTAGCTGCATGATAGTTTTGAAGGGGTTGTGCCAAGTTTATAAGTTTTGTGAATAGGGAATAACTAGCTGATCGATGGTGGTCCAAATGCAGGGACCTCCACCGATTCAACTGCTCCATTAATTCTCTATGGCAGCAACTGAGATGGCTTAGTAAAGCACTCAGCTATTTTTGACAGCCCCATAGAGAATGAGTGCAGTGCACATGCAAGACCTGTTGCTCCTGCGATCTGTGCAAGTCCCCCAGCGATCAGCTAGTTATCACCTATCCTGTGGTATACTAGAGAGGTGCGGTGGTAGGGATGGAGTTTATGAGCAGGAACCCAGCATCAAGGATCAGGTATGATTCCCCTTACAGGTCCATCCATGCTAGGGGGATGTGGTCAAAAGGGCCCCCAGGGATGAACAGCACAGGTTCAGGAAAAGCTTCTCACAACATCAGTGCAGGCTGAGGGCATTTACAATTTTTATATTTCTTCAATGCATTTAACCTAACAATAAAACCGCTTTGCAAATAGTTTTTGTGAAAAATATTGTGGCAGATTTATTATAATATTTTGCCAGTGTGAACTTTTCCATGACCAGGCAGTTCAAAAAAGTAGAAAGAGCTTTAGGTCAGGGTCCGATGTGACTGATTAGCTATGGATTTGCCATTGAGGATTTTCATGCACCAAATGCGCAATGTTATACAGTACCAGCAAAGTCGATAAGAATTTCCGAATTTGTTGCATTCAAAAACACAGTGGAAAAGGTGCAGAACAGTGGATTTCTTTTGTGGGTTTCACCCTTTGCTGTGGAGAGGGTGAAATCTGTTGGCTCTTCCATGGCAAAAAATGTGGTTTTATTGCAGTTTTTCATGTGTTTTTGCTACAGTAGATTTTTCTGCTGGATTTTTAGTCATATTTGAATCCTTACAGTGCTTCACAGTGTATGATAAATTTAGTGCATTTTTCTATAAATATTAGACACTTTTATTTAAAGGGGTTGTCCCACGAAAAATATTCTACAGTTTTCAAACCAGCCCCTGGATCTGAATACTTTTGTAATTGCATGTAATTAAAAATTTTGCATAACTACTGAGTTATTCAATAAAATGTATCTGTATAGGACCACTTAATTTCTTATTTCTTTGACCTATACACTGAGCAGGCCGCACATGCTCAGTTTCAACTTTTAACTGCCTCCTGAGCTGTGATAGGGAGAGCTGAGACACGCCCCCTTAGCTGCAGCAGAAAAGACACTCCCCCTTGAGCTGCCAACATGATATAAATCTAGCAGAGCAATGAATATGGAGATCTCTGGACCCATGTGAGGTACAGGGCTGGTTCTAGCTTTGTTAAAAAGAGGTTGTCATGTACTATTTGATGTCTGATTTTTATTTTTTACATTATTCGTGGGATAACCCCTTTAACTTTGTAGTACTTACTGGTTGGCTTACTTTGTGCCAATATTTTGCCTCAAAAATATGGTGCAATGTTGGTGTACACTGTACCCACTATTGCCCCCCTCCAGTGTAAAGAATGCCCCCATTAGTACCCTCCAGGATTATTAAAGGGGTTGTCCAAGTTATGGAAAAAAAATATAGCACTGTAAATCTGATGGGTAGCAATATATAACTAAGTTCAGCAAGTTTTAGGCAAAAAAATAAATCTATATTTCCTCATTTCCCTGGTTCTCTTCTGGCCTTTGTTTACATGCAGTAATAACAATCTCTGCCCCTCCCCCCTTCTCTGCAAAGGCAGTGAATATAAGTGCTGTGAGTACATGTCTGCCTGCTGGGATACTCAGCAGCATGTTGTTTGTGCAGGACTACAAGTCCCAGCTGTAAAATGACACTGGTGATACACAAAGGAAATTCTCCCTACCTGTTCTTGTAAAATACAATTCCTCTATAGCTCCTTGCCCAGCATTTGTCTCCTCTCACTGCTGCAGCTACTATTTGTTGTAAAGCCTTGAGCCCTCTGTGTGTTCTGGCTGAAGGGGTTAATGTTTTATCTGAAGGAATCCAGGGAGAGAGCAGATAGCAGGAGCCCGGCAAAGAAAGGGGGCGTGGCCAGTGACGTCTTGTGTACAAACTGTTATCTGAACTCTGAGGCTTGTACACAAAACATCACAGACCAGGGAGATAAGGTGACATCACAGGTCATGTGGCCCTCAGTCAACTCTGAGAAACCAGCAGCTTTAGAAACACAAAGTATATGGGAAAGTTGTTATATCTGACAAGTTAGAAACATATAAAGAACAAAAAAATAACTCGGACAACCCCTTTAATGTCTCATTAGTGGCTCCTAGTATAATTAATGCCCCATTAGGGGCTTCCAGTACTAATTATGACAACCCCTTAATCCTTCCTAGTTCTGCTTGTGTTAAAAAACAAACAAAAAAACCAAACCAAAACAAAAAACTTCTCATTCACTTGCATGTGCAGGGACAGTCACTCTTCACTTGATGCAGAAGGACCTGTTCTCCCAGATTGATGATGTCAAGTGAGGAGCAACTTTCTCTGTGCACGCAAGTGGATGAATTAAGTATTTTTTTTAACCTTTAAAAGGCCATTTTTCACTAGTGTACCTGTTTTAATGACCGTTATACAGGCCATTAAAAACAGTCTTATTAATTTCAATGGGATATGCCTGACCAATGAAAATGCCCAAAAATAGCATATGTCCAATATTTTGACAGCCGATATTCACAAGCTTTTAAAAAAAATGGCCATAGCCCCACTGACTTTAATTTGTTCTGAAAAAGTCCATGTGATGACAGTTAAAAAAACACATGGTCCTTTTTCAATGAATGTCGTGTGAAAGTAGCCTTAGAGACTTATGTGTGTCCGTGGTTACAAACTACAAACCCTTATTGTTGGACAATTAGGGTTTGTTTGCAGTATATAAACATGGAGACACATAAGTCTGTAAAGGAGTTGTAAAAAACAATGGGGGAGGTTTAGGATACTTTCTCATCTGTGTCACAGAATTCGAGCTGCCTGAGTTGGCAAAAATGTTGAGAATTGGGTGGACACAAACTGTTGCATGCTACGGTTTCTGTCCGCCTGATTCTAACAATTTTTGCCGAATGAGGCAGCTGGATCTCTGCCGATTTTCTGCATTTTGCCGGAATGTGGATGGATCCAGCTCTGGAGAGCTGGATCCAGAGAATTCTGGTAGTTTCTGTTCTCTGCCAGAATACACACTGCAGATGTGAAATTAGCTTTGCTAAACTAAATGCCCAAGTTATACCCCTGTATAGGAGAGTATATCTGTAGGATCAGACCACACAAAGAATGTTTGTAGTCTGTTACTGTTTTAAAGAGTTACTGTACGTTCAATTTAATTTTATTTAAAAGCAAATGGTTTAATTAGCAAATTTCTAAATCACTTAGTTAAAAAATAGACCTTTATCCACCTGAAAAAAGCTGTAAAGTCATGGCCACTAGGAGTCTCACTTCTACCTAACTTGCAGTCCTCTGCCTGTTGTCAGGCAAGATCTGTCCCTGGCAACAGAGACAACAGAGATGGCTGAGAGGAAGTCAGGGTATGTCAGAGCTAGCTGAGATCCTGAACCTGATAAAAGGACTGCTTCTACACTGCTTCTGAAGATCAAAGAAGCTGTGCGCCTTTCTGTAAGTGTGATCTATCCATCCTTATCTGTTCTGTGAGCTCCAGAGCTGAAAACATACATAGTGGGAAGTAAGGCAAAGATGTGACAGCAGTATAGTTCTAACAGACTTTACAAAAGGGGTATGTTTCTGTTTCTGAGTGAAATGCATCTAGCTGTGCAGCTGAAACATGAAAAAATATAAGACTGAAAAAGACTTTAGGGAAGCCCAAAAAACATCTGTTCTTTCACAGTTATGATTGTACAAAGTACAGCTATTATGGAAACTTTTTTTGAAAACTTAAGTACACTTTAAATAAAGCAACGTTGCTTTGTTCTTTATTTTAAATGTACAGGCCATTTAATCTATTAACTAAATATTTGGAGAGGAGGTATTTTCTGTATATTCTCATAATACACAGATTCAGCTTTGTATAGACAGTGACGATGGAATTTGATTTTCAGTGGCATTATTCAGCTTGTCTACTTCTTGAAAACCACTGTGCCAGCAAATTGTCTCTGGAAAATTGGAAATAGCAAGATTTCCATTTTTTTTCCAACACTAGCTAGAAAGTAGTAAAAACATCTTCACTCTTTCTCTCCTGCTCAGTGCCCTTGTTATAAACTAACATCTCTAGACAGTATGTCTGACACGTATGGATTTAGGGGGTCATTTTATTAACCAGAAATAGGCCTATATTGGGTGTATTTCTGGCACAGATTACAACGCAAAGGTCTTTTGCTCCGTAATCTGTAATATTTCCCCTCTCACTTCAGGTCTAAAAAAGTGAGTGTGGGCGGGAAAGGGGACGAGTTGGTAGGCTCGTCTCATTTACCATTTTCTAACCATTTCAGGCATAGAAAATGGTCTAAATGTAAGACAGCACGAAAGCTGTCTTACATTTAGAAACAGTGGTGGATCTGCCAAAGTTATGAATAGGTAGTCACCTCTTCATAACTTTGGCAGATCCACTGACTGCGTTGGGGCTTATGAAGAAATGTGCCCCTTTGTCTATCACTTCTACAAAGTGTTGTTTTAGACTCAAGTGTTTGCACTTGAATTTCATCTTCTCAAAGGGGTTTTCATATAATTAATTTGTCTATGGCCAGCATAGACTTCTATGACGGAATGCAATACGGAATTTCCTCTTATAGGCTTCCATGGTACATGCCATCACAGAATTTCGTTATGGTCCCTGGTAATGGAATCCGTTACAGAATTCTTAGATAACCCATACACCGAACTTGCAAATTGCCAGTTCGCTCAACACTAGTTTTGAGGCTAGGACACGACCATAGGCTATGCAGTAAGTCAGCCTTTAACCTACCACATTTGGGGCATTGTTGTTTAAAACCCTTAATATACTTCTCAAGTGGTACATTAAAAGCTTGATGTATTATTCTCCAATGCATGTGAATTCCCTTATTTTATGATTAACATTCCAAATTTTATTTAAAATTATTTTATTTAAGAATTTCCGCATTTAGAGCCTATTAGTCCCTTAAGATTTTTTCTTCTATATAGTATCTAAAGTGTTTATATATGTAAATATGACATTTTATAATTATTTCTAATGTGCCCATTAAATTATTATAGCTACTCTTCCTAAAATTCCTAAAATCTTTAACGTATTAAAGAGTGAAGATGAAGTGCAGGGTGAATCTTTATGACACCTCCATATCATAGTGAACAGGTATGTTAAACATTCTCCTTATAATTCCCTTTAATGTGTCTCTAAACAATATTTAGTGCATTGTTCATTACTGATATCTTGCTTCCAAGAATACACCAAACCCTGTACTGGTAATTGTTTGTTACATGGAAGCGAGAGGAAATTTAGCTTCATGACCAACCACATTTTTCCTGAAATTCGGATTGAAGTCCACTAGAAATGAGCGAATCATCCAAAATTTGCTTTGGCGAATTACTGACAAGATTCGTTGTTAACACAAATTTATTCGGTCGAATTTGCATGAAAAAATAGCCGTTCTTTTGCGAACATTCCTACACAAATTACGAACATACAGTCAGCTTTGTTAAAAGTACGTAATATGTAAGCATTAGCGTACAAAGTACGTACGAATTCTTAGCGTGCTATTGACTCGCGATTGCGTCATACGCACGAGGCTAGGCCATGGCTACAGTCTTTAGAGGCAGTCCATATGAGGTAGAAAAGTAAGGTGCTAGCTATCTGGCTAAGTGCATAATTCCCTAAAAAACACAGTACAATAAGTGCATTAATAGGACACATTGCAATACTTGAAAAAGAAAACACACAATGGGCTAAAGTGCTTGAACGTTGCTGAACCTGTCAAAACATTATTGCTAAAATACAGCAAAGACATTATGCAAACATTTTAGTGCAATTTCACATTTGCAAGCATAAAAGGCTCAGATATACATTTGAGTCTGTCCTCGAGTCGTGGCTGCTTGGCATGATAAAACACTGGAACACAGTCCAAAATGCAATTGTATACTATGTGAGGTAATTTTGTAATCCAAACAGGTAACGTGTAATCCACATGGATAGTATAATATAGCAGCAAATAGAGAACCCTCTTTGCAAAGGGGGCTCCCAAATAACCTGAGAAGGGGGGGGGGATAGGATCGCTTAGGCGCAACTGGAAAGTTTCTGCAGAATGGGGCGAGGAGTCCTGACAAGCCATGTCCATCTGGGTGAGAGTCAAACGGGGGCAATACAAACTAAACAAAAAAAGTGCCAACTAGCTCTCACCTGTCAGGTGCAGTCCATGGTGTGGCTCCCATAGGTCCCCTTGAAGTGTCCTTTAAATCAGCCAGTAGTTGGGTTCCTCAGATGAGGGACCTGAAGTCCTCGCTTGAGCTACTGCTAAAAGATCAGAGGACACTCCTGCCTCCTGTAGGCCAAGCTCACTGCCGTGGTGGAACTCCACTATCGTCTTCTTCCAGAAGTCGGACTTGACCGGGTCCGGGTGGTGGTCACGCTGGTGAGCGCTGAAGCCACTTGTGCCTTTATTTTTTCGGATTCTCCTGCCAGGACAGCAGGAGTAAGGACTTCTGGCTGCAGCGGTTCCGACAAAGGGAAGAAGCCCCAACTCCCCTGGCTGCTGCTGGCTTCATCTTCCAGGGTAGTTGGTACTGGTGGATCACCGTGCACTGGAAGGTAAACGACAAAGTAGTCAGCTGACCCAGCTGAAAGGACTGTGATGGTGGTGGTGGTGGCAGTCTAGGTATCAGAGGCTCTGGCTATGGCTTCTCCCTGAAGTGGAGGGTGCCATCTAGTAACTCCTGAAGGCAGCGCACCAGTACTTCGCCTGGTGGTTCCTCTGGCTAAACTTCAGGTGGTGATGTTGGGACCAGGGGCTTAGGTAGTAGGGTAACCTCGGTACCAAAGGGCCTTTTGGGGATGCCATGGGGGTGTATTCCACCTGATCCCCCCACGTACAGGCTGTGACGGGGTTGGGTCAGGTATAGCAGTTTCACTGACCTGAAGTACTCCTTGCCGCCCTTGTCATCCACCAGAAAACCAGAGCCTTGCTCCACCGAAAACCACAGGACGGTTCCCTTTTGCCACTCCAGTGTAGGGTCCCCTGGCCTTGGATGGTCCAGTACCTGGATGACTCAGTCCTCCACCGCATTCTTGTACTCCCATAGGGTCTGGGCGTGGGCCATCACCAACTCTGGCACAAACGGATGAAAGGTGTTCTTCTCCTGGGTGGCGAAGTGGACGCTCCAAACGCCTCTGCCGCACCAGCCGGCAAGGCGAATATGGAGTCAGGATCCTGTGAGACTCTCTTGCAGACTTGAGACACTCTGATCTCTGGAGTGGGCGGTGGTTCGGGGTACTCGGCCCCAAAGACCATTTCTCCCCACTTGGGTCGCAGTTCTTTTGCCATGTTGTTTGCTGTGAATCTGTGATCTGACTCTGGCTGTATCTTGTTCACAGCTGGCTTGAACTGGAGTGGAGGACTGAGTAATGATGGAGGAGTCTTCAATCCCTATACTTGCAAACAGGAAGTTCCCGGATGGCCAGGCTGGTTTTTCCCGCTTCTACAGTGGGCGTATCTTCACTTTCCCGCTCTTCAGGGGGCGTATCGCCATTTTCCCGCTTCAGGGGGGCCGGGGGAGAGGGCAAGAAGAATGCGCATGTTGCGTACGTAGCGTTCAAAATTGAAAGAACATTTACGAATAACACAAAGCGAATCTTACAAAATCCGGATTCGCTTCGGAGTTGAAAAAAATGGAAAATTCGATATGAATCTATGAAGCGGCGAATAGATTCGTTCATCTCTACAGTCCACTTCTTTAGCTTCGATTTGCTCAACTCTAATTGTTTCCCACATCAATATAACATTCTGCATATGCTGGCAATTATCATTGATAAATGTATCATATTCTTTTTTTAAATAGTTGTCACTATAACATTATCACCACATAGAAATCCAGGAAATCTCCAAACAGGTATACCCTGACCAGGATCATTCATGATATTATCAGATAATGGATTTGTATGTCTAATACTGTTCCCAGAAGTTCCCTAGAGACAAATACACAATCAATTCTTGAAAAGGATTCATGGATCAGAGAGAAGAAGGTGTAATTCCTCCCTTCTGAGTTAAGCAATTTCCAAAAATCAAACGTATCTAAATTTCTCCTCATGTCCTTAACCCCTTCAGTACCAAACCATTTTTCACCTTAAGGACCAGGCCAAAAATTTAGAAATCTGGCATATGTCACTTCATGTCGTAATAACTTAGAAACACTTCATTGTGAGATTGTTTTCTTGTGACACACTGTACTTCATGATAGTGGTAAATCTGAGTCAATATAAATCACCTTTATTTATTTATTTAAAAAAAATCCTAAATTTACCGAAAATTTTGGAAAAAGTGGCAGTTTTCAAACTTTTAAGTTCTCTGCTTTTAAGACAGATAATGATACCTGATAAAAATAGTTACTGTACATTTCCCATATGTCTACTTTATGTTGGCATAATTTTGTAATTGTGATTTTAATTTTTAGGGCATTAGAAGTCAAGTTCATTTATTAAGGACCAGTTCAGTTATTAAGTCACTTTGTGAGGCTCACATTGCAGAAACCACGCATAAATAACCCCATTTTTAGAAACTACAGCCCTCAAGGTAGTCAAAACTGATTTTTCAAACTTTGTTAACCCTTTAGGTTTTCCACAAGGATTAAAGGAAAAATAGAGATAAAATGTCTAAATTTCCCCTTTGTTTTGTTTTTTTTTTTTGCAGATTTTCCATGTTAATCAATTTTTCCTGTAATAGGTTAACATCCAAACAAAACTCAATATTTATTTATCTGATTCTGCAGTCTACAGAAACATCCCATATCTGGTCGTAAACTGCTGTATGGGCACAGAGCAGGGCCCAGATGGAAAGGAGCTCCATATGGCTTTTGGGGGCAGTTTTAGCTGGAATGGTTTTAAGGCACCATGTTACATTTGAACACCCCCTGATGCACCCTTACACTAGAATCACCCAAAAGGTGACCCCATTTTGGAGACCATTGGATAAGGTGACCATTTTATTGGTACTGTTTTGGGATATATATGAGTTGTGATGGCTCTTTTTGTGAGGCAGGGTAACAAACCAATGGCTGTTCTGACACATTTTTTATCTTCTGTTTTTTTACAGTGTTCACCTGACAGGTTAGATGATGCACTATTTTTATAGAGCAGGTTGTTACGGAAGCAGTGATACTAAATATGCCTACTTTCATTATTATTCACTCTCTAATTCAAATCCAGGCACTAGTTTGAAAAATGTAGAATACTTTACGTGGAACAACTCCTTTAGCGCACATGCTAGTTTGTTTTTTTAGCCACTACACTTCCATGGCCAGTGCTGGAGCACTACTTGCAGTCAGTTGAGCCAGTGGTCCAAGGTTTGTTTATTACGCCCTTACACTGGGAAAGCTAATGTAATATAGACATTAGGCTAATTATGCCCAACTGCATTTGGCTCTCATGTGCCTGACATGTAGCCCTCAGGTAAGGGCTGTTTCCCACTTGTGTTGTGGCATTCCGATTTTGAGATCCGGCAATCTCAAAACCGTGCCAAAATGGTTCAGTTTTGTCCCTATTGATTGTCAATGGGGACAAAACTAATTAGGATGCATCAGGATGCATTTTGTTCCACTTTGTTCCTTTTTTGACCGGATACAAAACCACTACAAGATGCAGTTTTGTATCTGGTCTGTGAAACGTAATAAACCAGATTTGGCTGCAAAATCAGTGTAAGCCAGTGATGCTGGATTTGTTTTTTTTCGCATCCAACAAAACCGGATCCATCACCCCATTGACTTACAATGATTTCAGGGCCAGATCCGGTTTCTTCTGTTTCGATGTAACACAACCGCATCCTAATGGAACAAATGCAACCGGATGTGTTAACATCAAACTGAACTGTTTTGGTCTGGTTTTAAGATCCTCTATCGGATTTCAAAACTGGAAACCAAAAGTCAAGTGTGAAACAAGCCTAAAAGCAAATTCATATGGTGCAGCTGCCTTTCCCAGCATAATGTTCATTCATGGATACAATTGTATGCAGAGTGTTCTGTCCAACCATAGAGGGCAGGAATTCTACTCTGTTTTCTATTCTGTTATAGTGGCATATGGCATCATTCCCATCTCTATATGCTTTATTGTATTTATGATAAACTATTTATCTATCTTGGGAAACTTTTTTGCCGATCTCAGACCTATTTCTTGATAACTAAAATGTATGGAGAAAACACTGTCCACAAATACAAAAGTGTAAAAAAAGTCATAAGCATGTGCATTTTTGAAGTTGACCTGACTGAATTCATTACCCTTTGAAAAAGTCCATCACAGTATGCATTGTTGACCTTTACTGAACTAGTGGGTTTACATGGCCAGAGTCGTAGCCAATTATCACGAAGGAAATGTTCCTTCCCAACAAATGGCTACAAGTTCACTGGTGGAAAGAATGGCATTTACATGCAACGATCACCTCCACAGTATGAGGACGAAGGATCACTATGGCCATTATTGTTTCAGCACGAACCACAGTTTTATCAGATGATCCAACATTTCTCTTGTTTATCGGGAGATCAGATCCTTTAGATATGCAGATTATCAAGAACGAGTGTTCACAGGAATGTTTGTCCCCGATAATCTTCTTGACAGTCAGGCTGTGTAAACCAACCATAACTGCTTCTCAATAGATGATTCTACAAAAGGAAAATGTTATAGGAATGGATTAAAGAAGTAAAATCAGATCATCTGGGTAGCCCCCAGGAAAACTAGTGGCCCAGTTAGTATTCACACTGAGAGACATGTGGCATTAGAAAGTGTTGGTAATTGTGCATAGTAAAACACTTTGTGCACAGTCAGGTAACTTCGTATGCAGGTTGCCCAGCAGCTCAAGTACTGATGGCCTAAGCATCACAAGGCCTGTCTACAGCTTGAAAAAAAAATCATAATCAGCTGATATTTTGACCAAAATTCCATAAAGTCTATAAGTAGCATCCAGAATAAGACAAGGATACGTATCGGATAACAAGTTATCTGCACTTTGCTCAAAATTGTAGCAACCACATGTAAATACACCTTAAAGAGGTTGTCCCACGAAAAACATTCTACAGGTTTCAAACCAGCACCCGCATCTGAATACTTTTGTAATTGCACGTAATTAAAAATGTAGCATTGACACTGAGTTATTCAATAAAATGTATCTATACAGTGCCACCTGCTTTTTGTTCTTTTCTTATTTCTTTGACCTGCTCACTGAGACATGTTAAGTTTCATCCTTCAACTGTCTCCTGAGCTGTGATAGGGGGAGCACGGACACGCCCCCTTAGCTGCAGCAGAAAAGACACTCCCCTTGAGCTGTCAGCTTGACATAAATCAGAGCAATGAATAGGGAAATTTATGGATCCATGTGAGGTACAGGGCTGGTTCTAGCTTTGTTAGAAAGACGTTGTGATGTACTAGATTATGTCTGACTTTAATTTTTACAACAATAGAAAGTTCGGACCAGCGATATATATATATATATATATATATATTCATAAGTGCATATCCATAAAGCAAAACTATAGAAATACAAAAGTATGGTTGCACAACATGTAATAAGCAATAGGAGTAAAAGTAAATCTGGATATATGTGGCGCTATGCCGACTAAAGATAAAAAAGGAAGTCCTTAGTTACACATATTTGCAAATGCATGATCATGCCCACTCACCAATCGTCACGGTAACTTCCTGTGGAGTGGGTCCCTACACTCATCTATGCCTCTGTTCAGACTACATCCAAGTCTCCATTATTCAGGGCGTGTGAGACCAGCTAAATAGGAATCCTACCAGGAAGTCCTGGGTGAATGGGCGTCGCCAGGTCCAAAAGAGTTTGCGAGGCTCATTATATAACAATAGAAAGTTCGGACCAGCGATATATATATATATATATATATTCATAAGTGCATATCCATAAAGCAAAACTATAGAAATACAAAAGTATGGTTGCACAACATGTAATAAGCAATAGGAGTAAAAGTAAATCTGGATATATGTGGCGCTATGCCGACTAAAGATAAAAAAGGAAGTCCTTAGTTACACATATTTGCAAATGCATGATCATGCCCACTCACCAATCGTCACGGTAACTTCCTGTGGAGTGGGTCCCTACACTCATCTATGCCTCTGTTCAGACTACATCCAAGTCTCCATTATTCAGGGCGTGTGAGACCAGCTAAATAGGAATCCTACCAGGA
Source organism: Rhinella marina (assembly GCA_900303285.1). Lineage (NCBI taxonomy): Eukaryota > Metazoa > Chordata > Amphibia > Anura > Bufonidae > Rhinella > Rhinella marina. The sequence goes on from ONZH01025844.1 coordinate 122,013, forward strand.
AGTCCTGGGTGAATGGGCGTCGCCAGGTCCAAAAGAGTTTGCGAGGCTCATTATATAACAATAGAAAGTTCGGACCAGCGATATATATATATATATTCATAAGTGCATATCCATAAAGCAAAACTATAGAAATACAAAAGTATGGTTGCACAACATGTAATAAGCAATAGGAGTAAAAGTAAATCTGGATATATGTGGCGCTATGCCGACTAAAGATAAAAAAGGAAGTCCTTAGTTACACATATTTGCAAATGCATGATCATGCCCACTCACCAATCGTCACGGTAACTTCCTGTGGAGTGGGTCCCTACACTCATCTATGCCTCTGTTCAGACTACATCCAAGTCTCCATTATTCAGGGCGTGTGAGACCAGCTAAATAGGAATCCTACCAGGAAGTCCTGGGTGAATGGGCGTCGCCAGCTCCAAAAGAGTTTGCGAGGCTCATTATATAACAATAGAAAGTTCGGACCAGCGATATATATATATATATATATATATATATTCATAAGTGCATATCCATAAAGCAAAACTATAGAAATACAAAAGTATGGTTGCACAACATGTAATAAGCAATAGGAGTAAAAGTAAATCTGGATATATGTGGCGCTATGCCGACTAAAGATAAAAAAGGAAGTCCTTAGTTACACATATTTGCAAATGCATGATGCGACGCCCATTCACCCAGGACTTCCTGGTAGGATTCCTATTTAGCTGGTCTCACACGCCCTGAATAATGGAGACTTGGATGTAGTCTGAACAGAGGCATAGATGAGTGTAGGGACCCACTCCACAGGAAGTTACCGTGACGATTGGTGAGTGGGCATGATCATGCATTTGCAAATATGTGTAACTAAGGACTTCCTTTTTTATCTTTAGTCGGCATAGCGCCACATATATCCAGATTTACTTTTACTCCTATTGCTTATTACATGTTGTGCAACCATACTTTTGTATTTCTATAGTTTTGCTTTATGGATATGCACTTATGAATATATATATATATATCGCTGGTCCGAACTTTCTATTGTTATATAATGAGCCTCGCAAACTCTTTTGGACCTGGCGACGCCCATTCACCCAGGACTTCCTGGTAGGATTCCTATTTAGCTGGTCTCACACGCCCTGAATAATGGAGACTTGGATGTAGTCTGAACAGAGGCATAGATAAGTGTAGGGACCCACTCCACAGGAAGTTACCGTGACGATTGGTGAGTGGGCATGATCATGCATTTGCAAATATGTGTAACTAAGGACTTCCTTTTTTATCTTTAGTCGGCATAGCGCCACATATATCCAGATTTACTTTTACTCCTATTGCTTATTACATGTTGTGCAACCATACTTTTGTATTTCTATAGTTTTGCTTTATGGATATGCACTTATGAATATATATATATATATCGCTGGTCCGAACTTTCTATTGTTATATAATGAGCCTCGCAAACTCTTTTGGACCTGGCGACGCCCATTCACCCAGGACTTCCTGGTAGGATTCCTATTTAGCTGGTCTCACACGCCCTGAATAATGGAGACTTGGATGTAGTCTGAACAGAGGCATAGATGAGTGTAGGGACCCACTCCACAGGAAGTTACCGTGACGATTGGTGAGTGGGCATGATCATGCATTTGCAAATATGTGTAACTAAGGACTTCCTTTTTTATCTTTAGTCGGCATAGCGCCACATATATCCAGATTTACTTTTACTCCTATTGCTTATTACATGTTGTGCAACCATACTTTTGTATTTCTATAGTTTTGCTTTATGGATATGCACTTATGAATATATATATATATATATCGCTGGTCCGAACTTTCTATTGTTATATAATGAGCCTCGCAAACTCTTTTGGACCTGGCGACGCCCATTCACCCAGGACTTCCTGGTAGGATTCCTATTTAGCTGGTCTCACACGCCCTGAATAATGGAGACTTGGATGTAGTCTGAACAGAGGCATAGATGAGTGTAGGGACCCACTCCACAGGAAGTTACCGTGACGATTGGTGAGTGGGCATGATCATGCATTTGCAAATATGTGTAACTAAGGACTTCCTTTTTTATCTTTAGTCGGCATAGCGCCACATATATCCAGATTTACTTTTACTCCTATTGCTTATTACATGTTGTGCAACCATACTTTTGTATTTCTATAGTTTTGCTTTATGGATATGCACTTATGAATATATATATATATATATATATATATCGCTGGTCCGAACTTTCTATTGTTATATAATGAGCCTCGCAAACTCTTTTGGACCTGGCGACGCCCATTCACCCAGGACTTCCTGGTAGGATTCCTATTTAGCTGGTCTCACACGCCCTGAATAATGGAGACTTGGATGTAGTCTGAACAGAGGCATAGATGAGTGTAGGGACCCACTCCACAGGAAGTTACCGTGACGATTGGTGAGTGGGCATGATCATGCATTTGCAAATATATGTAACTAAGGACTTCCTTTTTTATCTTTAGTCGGCATAGCGCCACATATATCCAGATTTACTTTTACTCCTATTGCTTATTACATGTTGTGCAACCATACTTTTGTATTTCTATAGTTTTGCTTTATGGATATGCACTTATGAATATATATATATATATATATATCGCTGGTCCGAACTTTCTATTGTTATATAATGAGCCTCGCAAACTCTTTTGGACCTGGCGACGCCCATTCACCCAGGACTTCCTGGTAGGATTCCTATTTAGCTGGTCTCACACGCCCTGAATAATGGAGACTTGGATGTAGTCTGAACAGAGGCATAGATGAGTGTAGGGACCCACTCCACAGGAAGTTACCGTGACGATTGGTGAGTGGGCATGATCATGCATTTGCAAATATGTGTAACTAAGGACTTCCTTTTTTATCTTTAGTCGGCATAGCGCCACATATATCCAGATTTACTTTTACTCCTATTGCTTATTACATGTTGTGCAACCATACTTTTGTATTTTTAATTTTTTACATTAATCATGGGGCAACCCCTTTAACTCTGGCCAGTATTTTTGGGTGAAAAAGGTGGCAACCTTAATGAACATACAGGTAAGGTAAGCAGCTTGTTACAACTGTACTGCATCTGTAAATGTATCTGGAAGTAAAGAATGAAAGTTGTGATGAATTGATATGTTGGGAAACATTAAAAACGTTTTTATTATACATTGAATAACATTTATCGTCAAAACTGGATAAGCCCTTTAAGCACTAAAGTGCCTTTAACTTGGTAAGAACATGTTCACAAAGCAGTAACAGATAAATCTGAATATGAATTTATTGCTTTTTGTAAAGAATGTGCTATTTCCAGCTATTTTCAAATGTTATTTTTGATTGAAAGGACACATTTGAAGGTTAGTTAGAGCTGGAATTTGAGAAAAAAAACAACCTACACATTCATTAGTATTGCAGTTCACCTTTAACGAATTCACCTCTCCTGTCCTACACCCAGCAGGCACCACTGTTTCTCCAATTTCATATTCTTTTGTTAAAACAAGAGAAATACCATGCTGGATTATTTTCAATTGTGCTTAAATTGGGAGGCTCATTATACAATTATATATGTAAAACATATAAACTCTTTGATATATAATTACAATGCATACATTATAATACAGTACATATTCCTGTATATGACAACCAACATTAAGTGATCTCATTAGACAAGTGGCCTTTGCTCTATCTGCTATAAGTCATAACTTCCCCACCCGCAGATATGTTGCATAGAATATACCATATGTGTTAATAGGTGGATGTGTTTTTAAAGTACTGTAAGGGATATTTATCAAAACGTGTGCCAAGGAATACTGCAGTAGTTGTCCATAGCATTTAATCAGATTGATTCTTTCATTTTCCAAAATGAAAGGTTTAATCTAATTGGTTGATATGATAAATGTCCCCCTATGATTGCTATTCTAGCTTTCCACTGCACCTGAACTTTTATTTAATCACTGCGCTCCTGGTCTAGGCAGGGACCAAGCAGAATTTTCTAAAGATCAACACTATGAACATAAAGCACAACTGACATTTTGTTACTTGATGAAAACTTACCTGCCTGTAAATAGCCTTTACTGAATAAAATAAGGCAGATTTCTGTCACAAATTGCACCAAAATAATGGAGTACATTGCATACACCAACTGTAGTATACTTTTTAATCGATTTACCGAATCTTTTAGACATGTCTATAAAAGGGACACCTATAAAATGCAGCAAAACCCTTTCAGCCATGTTATGCATTTTTCATATTCCAAAATTGTGCCTTATCAGAGGCAGATGATGTTTAAACACATATGCTGTTATGGGAAGAAGAACAGTTACTTGTTGGGGGACTAAGCATAAAAAATTATGCCCTGATAGGGGCATAATGCCTGCCCATATGACACGCACAAATGCTACTTGTCAGAAAAGAGGGTGGCTTGTTGGGACTAAGACTCCAAAAATGATGTCTCAATGTGGGCAGAATGCACACACAAGTGTTAACCTTCAGTAAAAAAAAGTAGCTCATTCATACACTTGTAGAGGAGCGATCCGTCTCATTGAAATGAATGGCATGGTTAGGTGTAATTACACCTGCTCACCACTACTGATGTTACAGCGAGCAAGTAAATAATGAAGAGGAGGCAGCGCTGGCATGGCGTGCACCTCCTATTCAAACAGCTGATTGGCAGGGGTGCCGGGTGTCAGACCCCCACCGATCTGATATTGATGACCTATTCCGAGGATAGGTCATCAATAAATATAACTTAGACGACCCCCTTAAGGGCACACTAGATATAACTATATACAAATAAAATGGATACAGTGGGCAGATATGCAAATACAGGTGGTATGATACAACAGAATTGAACAGAGCAATAGTCAGTCCTGGCTGTAGTCACATGGGGTTGATGTCAATGATGTCAGCAGTTGGTCCATGGTGCGTCCAAACACATACTGGCTTGACCTCCTTTCAGAGTAAGACAAAGACCTCTGTCCTGAGGTGGCCTTTTCACCGGCCCCTCCCACGCCTCCCTCCGGGAAGAGTCCGCCCTCTCTTCCCCGTTCTAGTAGCCAAAAGACCCACAAAAACCATCATGGCCCATAGCTCCAGACCAGAAGGTCACAGGGAAATGGTTCTGGTACCAACGGATCCGCCTGGGTTCCGGCTACAGGTGGTAATCAAACATGACACATTTATCAGGTTTCTGGCTGGAGATCTCCATATCTCCGCTTCCTGACATGTGATCGCGACCCTAAGACCATAGTCAAATGTGCCTTGGTCTGTGTGTTGCAAATATCTAACTGGTTTATGTATGAGATGTACGGGCAATTCATAATTACTTATTAATTCCAGGCTCCAGGTGGTCTAGAAACCTCAGTGATCTGTCTAACCAGCCGACAGCCCCCTGCTGAGGGGCTCTTCCTGGAAGAGGACTTTGACTCAGCATTGGCTGGGTGATGTGTGAATTTTCGACATGTGACCTGCTTGGAAGGCAAGACCCGTGCGGTGTTTACCCCATCTGCTAGTTGACAGCAGATGGCTATGATTAAATTATGGCTAACATGGATCATGATTCCACATTCCTCCCAAGGGGGCAGGAGGTGGGTGGGTGACTCTGATGTACTGCCACTGCCTGACCCTGAAACAACTCATGCTCCTTGCTGAGGTGGTCTGGTGCATGACAAAACTATTCATGGCTTTCCTCTGCGTTTTCTGTACATTGCAAGCACCTTGCACAAGCCAGTGTACTTTTTAAAAAAGTGTTGCATGACTAGGTTAATCTTAAGTACCATGCAGGGAACATGTGTTATTTCCCCTTGGTTAAGCCGGGACATTGTGTTACAGTCATCGTCGTTGACCACTTTGTCCATTTGGAGTTGGCAGTTTGATGCATTTTATCAAGTGATCGGCTGTTTGGCTGCTCTCGCCCAGGCTGATCAGCTTCAGTAGCAGTGCCATTAACAGATTTGGGCCTATTGTGTTATGTGAATTGAACTGTCTGGAAATGCCCCGTAAAACAGTTGAGACTACTGTTTGATGTGATTTCACACAAAGATTTAAAACAGTATTCCTTGTATTGTAAAACAGGTGTTGCACATAAATTGGGATTATTGTTTTATTTGTGTTCACACAGAGATTTAAAACTGGTTGACTTTGAGTTAGACCTATGGGTATTATCAAAGTGGTCCCCTGGTAGTCACCCTTTAACTCCTTGGAAAACTGCCAGTCTGGTTAGCTGCTGACCCATGGGGATTAGAAACACAAGTACTTGGCACCGAGGGAACTGGCAATACACGTAGTCAGAAAACAGGCAGAAGTCAAGACTTGGAGGCTTCACGTGAATCTGTAAAACAATCCAATGGTCAGGGCAGGCAGCATAGGATCAGTATGGTGAACAGGCACAGGTAAGTAACCAGGAATCAGGCAGACAAACAAATAATAGCTCTTTTACAGGCTTTCACAAGCTCTGTGAGAAATCTGTAGAAACCCATTGCTCAGGCAAGGAAGGAAGGAAACTGCCAGGTATGTACAGGAACAGCTGGCATGCAGCAGCTCACAGAGCAGAAGATTAACCCTAGCAGGGCTGAAGACAGACAGAGGTACAATGAATACAAGCTCTAATTTACACACAGGAAGCTGCCACCTTTGTGCACAGGACAGTGCCAGTAAGTATCTCTACTTGAGATCTGATTATTGGTTCTAACGTCAGCTCTAGCTTCTGCTAGACATTTCGGGGTTCTGTTTTATTAAAGGGAGTCTTTCACCTGTTTTTACAGCAGTGCCCCACAGAAGATTGCAAACACATCCCAGACATACCTGTGTGCACTTTGTGTCTGTATTACATGTCCAGGAAAAGCACTTTTATTCTACTGGTAAACAGCTCCCAAGTGCCCAGCTGAAAGTGAAACTAAAAAAAGCTTTCTCTCCCAACTCAATACTTGTGACACAATATTTGTGTCACAAAAGGACTAAGAAACTTCAAGTAAGTAACCCAGAATTTTCCACAGGGTCTCTGTCACCAGTTTATGCTACCCTCAGATAGGAAAAAGATGAACCCAGAATTCAGGCAACATCCAGATAACATCCGTGTGTTGTCTTTTGTTTTTGTTTTTTTTGTTTTTTTGTAGACCCTACTGAAATGAATATGGATCTCAAATTTGGTCGTGTGCATTAGGCCTTAAGAGTATTTTTCTTTTGTCATTATCTTTGACTTCTACTTGCCTGTTCAAGTCTAATGATGCATGTTAAAGATAAGCTTATTTCTTTGTCAAGAGCTTGGGCTCAGAGTTCAACATCAGCACTGAGCAATGAAACTGCTGCAAATCTCCAGACAGTTGCTGTCTTTTGGTAAAAAGGCAATACACTATATGTACAAAAGAAATGGGAAACCTACAAATTACACCAACAAGAGCTTTTATGACATCCCATTGTAAATCTATAGGCATCTAAATCATCTTTCACTCTTCTGGGAAGGCTTTCTACAAGATTTCCGAGTGTGACTGTGGGAATATTTGCCATTTCATCCAGAACAGCATTTGTGAATTCAGACAGTGATGCTAGATGAGATCATGGTTCACAATATGCTTTCTAATTCATCCCAAAGATGTCCGATGGGTTTGAGGTCAGGGCTGTGTGCAGGCCAGATAAGTTCTTCCTAACCAAACTCATCCACTCATGTTTAGATGAACCCACCTTTGTGCACTAGTTCAAACTGTTCCCACAAGTTTGGAAGCATGCAATTTTCTAACATGTCTTTGTATGCTGAAGTATTAAGATTTCTCTACAAAGGAAGCCAGGCCAACCCAAGAAAAAACAACCCCATAGCATTATAGTTGGCACAATGCAGTCAGGCAGGTAACGTAATCCTGGCATTTACCAACCGGTACCAAAATAATCTAACAGACTGCCAGATAGAAAAGTGTGAATCATAACTCCACAGAACACGTTTCCAGTGCACCAGAATCCAGTGGCAGTGTGCTTTACAGCATGCCATCTGACACTTGGTATTGAGTTTGTTGATGTAAGTCTCGCATAGATGCCTGTGATTAGAACATAGTCCTGCCACTTTACAAATCACTAGTCAGACCACACATGGAGTACTGTGTACAGTTCTGGGCTCCTGTGAACAAGGCAGACATAGCAGATCTGGAGAGGGTTCAGAGGAGGGCAACTAAAGTAATAACTGGAATGGGTGGACTACAGTACCCAGAAAGATTATCAAAATTAGGGTTATTCACTTTAGAAAAAAAGACGACTGAGAGGAGATCTAATAACTATGTATAAATATATCAGGGGTCAGTACAGAATTCTCTCCCATGATCTATTTATCCCCAGGACTGTAACTGTGACGAGGGGATATCCTCTGCACCTGGAGGAAAGAAGGTTTGTACACAAACATAGAAGAGGATTCTTTACGGTAAGAGCAGTGAGACTATGGAACTCTCTGCCTGAGGAGGTGGTGACTGTAAGTTCACTAAAAGAGTTCAAGACGGGCCTGGATGTATTTCTGGAGGGTAACAATATTACAGGTTATAGTTACTAGAGATAGGTCGTTGATCCAGGGAGTTATTCTGATTGCCTGATTGGAGTCGGGAAGGAATTTTTCCCCTAAAGTGGGGAAAATTGGCTTCTACCTCACAGGGGTTTTTTGCCCTCCTCTGGATCAACTTGTAGGAAAACAGACCGAACTGGATGGATGTCTTTTTTTGGTCTTATAAACTATGTTACTATGTTACTATGTTATGCTGCTGCTCAGCCATGGAAAGTCATGCCATGAAGCGCCCTAGCCATGTTTTTTTGCTGATGTTAATGCCAGAGGAGGTTTGAAGCTCTGCAGCTATTAAATATGCAGAGTGTTAGTGACTTTTATGCACTATGGAGGAGATTTATCAATACTGGTGCTTTCTGCACCTGTCTTGATATCCCCTGCATTGCCAGAGGTTGTTTCTAATTTGTGACAAGGCATATGCCTCGTCATAAATTAGGCGCATCCGGCAGTCCGTGCACATAACCAGAAATCTACGACAGCTCAGAGCTGCCATAGATTTCTGACTTCATTTGTGCCAGAAAACTGGCTTAAATGAAGATAAATTTGTGGGGGTGACTAGTCACACCTCTTCCTGCCCTTGCCATACCCCCATCTAATGCCATAGCAGAGTCCCACTCTCGGTTGTAACTTCTCTTTGGCCATGGCTAGAAGTAACATGGCGGGTTACTTTGTGTATGCGTTTGAAGAGGAGGCAGGTTATGATGGGAAGCAAGCTTTCTGACTACTTTGGGGGATAGGGGATGGCAATTTTTCTAAATAGTTGGAAAACTTTTGCAAGTCAGGCAGTGTTGTTAAGACGTTTGTGACGTAGCTAGTAAATATAGGTTTATGTCAGATACAGTTATATATAATTTAGCACACTGACGACTCCAACCTATATTATATTAGTGTTGAGCAAATTGAAGCATCCAAAGTGGAATTCTATCCAAAGTTTAGGAAAAATTCGATTCACCACAAATCCAAATTTCCTTGTGCTTCGTGGATGCAAATATTTTTTTTTCTAAAATGGCAAATGTGAGTGCAGGGACAGTGCTTTTGAGACTGTAGGGAGAGCATAGGGAGACAGCAGGGAGACTGCAGGTTGAGTGTAGTTGCCACGTGCATCTTGTTCGACTGCTGTGACATTCATAGTTAATCTGTTACTTTACCGATAGACTTACTGTGCCTCAAGGTACTTATACATGAGGTACAGACGATTACACCATGGGTGTGTTTAAGAACTCAACTCAAATTATCGCTTTGTGTAAATGCAACTGTCTGCCTTTCAAATGATTGAATATGCAATCAAAATTACGGTTTTGGGAACGATAATTGGCGCGTCTAAAGGGTCATTGTTGAAATACACCGAGAAAGAACTTGTTCGTCCTTCAATCGTACCAATCATCTACTCATGTAAAGGTACCTTCAGTATTAAAGGGGCTGTCTAACTTTAGTTTAATTTATAAACCTTCACACTTGGGCCACCAAGTGGAATGAATATGATTAGGCAGAGTGGCCTGGGTATACCTGATTTATTGCAGTTTATGACAAATTAATTTAGAATAAATCAAATTTCTTCTCGAAATTCGGTGAATCGGCCAAATGAAAATTTTCAAAACTTCGCTCATCTCTACTCCTCATTACCATCTTCAATCAAGATTTTATTTAATCTTCATGTTAAATTTCGTCCTGGTAAGGAGGTAGCGAGATTAGGACATAGCCTGAGATTGTTATTTGGTGTTATGTAGACTTTGAAAGAGTTGGGCAGCCTGTTCTGGTGATTGCAAATAAATAAACTTGTCTCCTTTTTAAGGAATGAACCATGGCATAATTTTGCCCATCTTAGTTTTTGTTATCATTTTTCAAGCAAACTGGTGTTAGCTGAGGTTTGACAGCATGCAACTTGTTATCTGTTTGCCTTCTTTCATTATAACCAGACGGAATAGGTTTAGCCAGTGGTAGAATCATTTTTTTCTTCTCAGCAAGTCCATGAGAAGTTTAATCTTTGGGTCCTAAAAGTGCAACCCATAAAATGCAGCCACCATAGCCATAAAAATCAGAGATGCAACATATGTATTATCAAGAAACAGAAAAAATTTAAGACAAATAATGAAAAATGTAACAATATTTTTTATGCAAAAGCAAAAAAAGAACAAGACAATAGTTAAAAGCCTTTAAAAAACACACAAGGGAAAGTATCAAGGGGACACAAAAGTAATGAGACAACTCAGGAGTGGCCATCCACCAATGGCAGATTGTATGGTATAGTAATAACAAACACTCTAAATGCAGAAAGCTCAAGTATTGAATACATTATAAAGAATGTAACTTAAATTCAATAACGCGCACTACATACAATAAAATGCTCAATGCCTAACCAGTAAAGATGTATCATAGAATTGGAATGGAATACAAAATGCTTCTTCTGCTCCACTGTCAGCCTCTCCCTCTCCTTGATTTGCAGGGTGAGGCGAGATGACTATGCAGTAACTCGATCCTATCAAACAAGAATGAAAGTGAGGAAGCAGAAGGAGCAATGGTGCACAGAGTGACTTGGACACTTAACTGTTCATTTGCATATGGATTAAGAGTGCTTCTTCTGCAGAATAAAGCATCAGATTGCTAAATGAAAAATATCATTACATTCAATTGAGCTAGCCCTACAGTTGCCTGGTTTAAGGAGAACTTGTCACCATGAAACTACAGTTTAAGCTACAGGCGCCATGTAATAGAGCAAGAAGAGCTGAGCAGATTGTTATATAGTTGTACTTCAAAGCCCCGAATGAGTAGACATTTAAATGAATTAATTAAAATTATTACCAAATCTTTTCCCATAAAACTGTATATCAATCTGCTCAGCTCCTCTTGCTCTGTAACATCCTGCTTGCAGCTCAAACACCATGTTCAACGTGACAAGTTCCTTTTAATGTTAAATCTCCTTGTGACAAAGTCCATAAAAAACTGTTTAACCATATAAAAACATAGGAGAGGGGGGAATAAGGCTGCTGTTATCATACTAGGATGATATGCAGCTATGTGTCTCAATACTGGCTAGTATCTCCATCTGGCTACTAGATAGCAAATGACAATGTGATCGCCATATGCCCATGCTATGACATTGAGATTTTTTTTTATATACTAGTGATTACTGGGGTCTTCTATAACATATCAAAATGTTGCAATTTATATAAAAGGTCTACAGTGCCTTTAAATGATCTTGAATCTGCATTTTTACAAAGTTATGTGGATCACTGAACTTACATAAAAGACCAGAACTGTTGAAAAATATCACCAAAAAAACCCCCACTTTAACAGCAGTGTCACCTTAATAGAAACTTGTTGCCTCCACATAATCAGATGTCATGTTCAAATTCAAGTATAATATGATATAAACTACTGTATGAAAGTAAATTGTAAAGAGCATTCATCCAACAACAATGAGTCTGTTCTAGTGTTTTATAGAAAATACTTTGATATACAGAAAAAACAATGGGAATTATGCCCTAAAACAATTATCTCCATCCAAATGTATCTTTCCACCTGTTGCAAAACTACAATTTCCACTATTCTGCCATGGCATCCCAGGGACTGTGGTTTTGCAACAGCTATTGACCCCAGGTAGCAGATTATTGCCCTAAGAAGGGAAGAACATTTGGAAATCATCTTGAACATATCACCATAGGTAGAACATTGACTAAACTTAAAGTTTTGACTTTTAGTTTACTGTTATTGCATTCTCTCCATACAAATAATTCTAATCTATGATTCAGTTCAGTCTGTAGGGGTTTAGCTTTACCATCACATCTATAATCAAATAAAAACAGAACACTTTGTAACATTCACAAATAGAACCATGCCTTGATTCTAATAATATTTTTCTTACAAGATAAAATTCATAGGTATAGTTATAAAACTCACACTGTGAAAGGAATATAGAAAAATATCAGTATGTGGTTACCAATCTTATGATATTTATAGCTAATACATAGACGGTCTCTTCCTTGAATAGCAGCACTATATCTTACAATGTTCATGAGTGGCAGATTATCAGTTGTTGACCAGTTTCTATTATGTTTGCAGAACCAAGAAACTAACTAGTGAAATGGGTCAGAGTAAGGTCTTACAGTTTTTATATTGCAATAGGACAGCCATGCAAGGAAGATGCCAAGTTTGCAAATGTGTATCCACTGATGGTAATGAGTAGTGTTAAGCAAATCAAAGTTGAATTTCAGGAAAAATTTGATTTGTCACAAATCTGAATTTTCTCGTTCATGTTAACGAATCAGATTTTTCCCAAAATGGCTGCTGCACATGTTACAAAGTGAAAGTAAGAAACCCTGGGAATGAGGGATCACCCATAATGCCATGCTGCCAGCCAATCAGCAGATAACCACCCCCTGTGATGTCAACGCCCTATAAAAAGCCTCATCTTGCCCGGTCACCGCCATTTTACTGTGAATTTGCAGGGAGACATAAGACAGGTGCTAGGGAAAGTGAGTAGGAAAGACTTTATTTACAAAATATTTGTTTGGTTCAGGGACAGCTTAGGGCTCTTTCACACCACCGTTAAGTAGATAGACGAATTTCTGCTTACTGGCGCAAAATAGTTCTGGTCCAAACGTCCCCAAAAGTTATGGTAATAAACTGGGATTTTATTGTCACCAATTTAAACATACCAGTTAAAACAACGCGTTTCGGGGAATTCAAGGTCCCCTTCATCAGGTAAGGTGTTTACCTGATGAAGGGGACCTTGAATTCCCCGAAACGCGTTGTTTTAACTTGTATGTTTAAATTGGTGACAATAAAATCCCAGTTTATTACCATAACTTTTGGGGACGTTTGGACCAGAATCATTTTGCGCCAGTAAGCAGAAATTAGTCTATCTACTTGATATCTTCTCTTGGTGGGATTTGGCATCCCTGTCTTCAAGAATCCAGTTCTGCGGCTGCAGCCTGATCAAGTCCTCATTATATGCCTTCAATAGTGTTGTGCCTAATGCACAACCGAAAAAGGTGAGCCTCCATCTCATTGTATCTTACTATTGTTGTTAAAACGCTTTACACGATTGTGCGCCTTTATTTTTTCCTGATTACCCCCCCCCCTCTGGGAGTGAGAACAGGAAAAGCCTCTTTTTATAGATTCACATCACCGTTAGGGATTTCGTTCTAGCTTTCCGTTATAACATCGTTATAAAGAAAAATAGCGGAATCCATAGGACAGAAATCAAAACGGACACCTTTAAGAGGCATTCCGTTTTGATCCGTCATAATAGAAGCCTATGGGAAAGCATAACGGATCCGTCTGGTTTCCGCTATGCTGGATGGAAAACAAAGTCCTGTCGACAGAACTTTTTTTTCCGTCCAGCATAACGGAAACCAGACGGATCCGTTATGCTTTCCCATAGGCTTCTATTATGACAGATCAAAACAGAATGCCTCTTAAAGGTGTCCGTTTTGATTTCCGTCCTATGGATGCCGTTATTTTCCATTATAATGATGTTATAATGGAAAGCTAGAACTGAATCCCTAAGGGTGGTGTGAAAGAGCCCTTAGTGATAGTGTAGGGATATAGTAGGGAGACTTTATCCACACTGTAGGGAGAGAGCAGGGACCAATAGAACAGTGTAACGCTTGGCTAATAGGAGCTATTCTATTATACCTTGCTGCATTAATTGAGGTTAAAAAGCGGTCTAATACTAGTGTTATTGTGCTGCACACATTGTTTTTTACATAGGTAATTCCTTTAATTCTTGATTCTGTAATTGGGGTGAAATTGCAGTCTGATACTACTGATTATGGGGTGAACAGGTTCTCTAGCAACCTATGTGGAATTAGCTGATGGTGCAAAAAGGAGCATACCTGATCCTAACATTGACCTGTAAGGCTGAGTTCACAATTGAGTTACTTGGTCAGTTTTGGCCCGGCTACTGACCAAATAAGTGAAGTGTGAACTGAGCCTAAGAGTGACCAGATTGTCATTTAAAAAAAAAAAGATGCATTTTAGACAAATACCCATAATTTATAAAACTAAAGAAACTAATTTTTTTTAGTGGACATGAATTAAAAAAAAATTCTTCTAAGGGTGTAAAAAGGTTTCATTATATAGGATGAAGATTTTAATACAGTTGCAAATTAGGCTCTTGGAGTGAATTAGAGTTAAAGTAAAATCTAAAAGTGCCAAGCAACATCAATAAACCTATGTAAAAAGAAAACGTCAGACAGCAGAACCACTTTACATTGTGCCCTTTCTGGCAAACACAAAGAATTTCATGATAATGGAATTTAATTATGTGACTTCCATGTGAGTGCAGCTACTAGCAAGCCAGGTGACATTTCTTGTAGTTCTAATTATGCAAGCTGTGCAGCACTGCCAATTTTTCTATAATGACTCATTTCTTCCAAGTATTTACCTTTATATAATCTATGCATTGTTATCTTTACTGGACATGACCTACTATTTTTAAGTGTGCCAGTTCTCTGAAATCACTTAAAGGGGATTTCTGGTTATGTAAAGTTATCCCCTATGCACAGGATAGGGGATAACTATTAGATTGGTGGGGATCCTACCACTGGAACCTTCATCGATCACAAGAACGAGGCCCAATACCCTGTGGAAGCCTCCAGACATAAACAGAGCAGCCAGTTGCCCCTCTCCCGGACTATTAATTGCTATAGGAGTTCCAGAGATAGCCGAGATACAAAACTGTTCAATTGTAAAATATCTGTAATATACAGAATGATGCAGTCTTTTTCATTATTGAGTAGCAAAAAGAGAATGGGGCACACTGATTTGTTTCACAGTTGGACATTAAGGTTCAGTAAAAACAAGAATACTGCAAAGTAAATGTATAATACAAGGACAACCATCATAGTGAGTATCATATTTTAGAAAAGAGGTAATGCTAATGAATTGACTGATGTGGTCAACATAGGTAAAATAGAGTAAAATCATAAAAAAGATATACTTACATACACAGTAACAGCACAGAGTCTGTTGCTTGGATACATGACAATGTCAAACTCCTGGCATCATGTCCATGAACCAAGTTAGACAGGCAATTATTTTCTATGGTTTAGTTGCTGGGTAAAAACTTGCAATTAGCTTAGTAGTTTAAAAAAATTAACAGCTTGTACTAGAGTAATTTCCAATATAATGTAGATGTAAGCCAAGCACAAGCAGCATGATGTTGTCTGCAGTTCTGAAAGTTATCAATAAAGAGCAGAAAGACGGTTGACCCATAGGCAGATAATGTGTTACTGTGCTCAGCTATAACCATAAAAGTATATAAAATAATTTTGTATACCAGTTGGCAGATGTAAGATGTTTTAATGTGCACAGTGAAACCAAGATCAGCAGTAATATAGAATTTTTTAAGATGCCACTAGTTTAATCCCTTAATGACCAGACCGGTACAGGCCTTAATGACCAGACACTTGTGGTGATTTAGTGAGCCTAACTTTTTTATTTGTTGACCTACCTTTTTTTTCCCCTCTTTTTTGTTGTTGTTGGTTGTTTTGATATACACATAAAAGTCGTGGAATTATGGAAATCACAGGCTCGATAGACATGTTAATCATATGCAAATTATAAAAAAATGGAGACAAAACATTAAAAACATCAATTTCTTTATTATCGAGTATGAGTGCAATTTGCATACTATGTGTGACGTTATTAATGGTTGTCTGGGGAATTTTCTGCCACAGTGAATGCACTTGGACATGACAATCATCAAGATCTACTGTTGGTAGCGTCCTTTGCAATTGCTGAGCAATGACATCCCAGATGTGCTCGATGAGAGACAAGTCCAAAGATGACGCAGTCAATGGAAGCACCTTTAGGCCACGCAGGCTGTTCACAGTAGCATAAGCAACAGTGTCCTGTTAAAAAAAAAAAAACAGCTCCTGGGATGGCTATAACACTAGTCCCATAACCAAATCAATGTAACATCAAGTTGTATTGTGGGGTCCAGGTACAATACATTATGCCACCGCACACCATAAACCCGGAAGTAGGAATGGTGTGATGTTCCCTTGTGAAGGCCTCTTCATGGCTTTACCAATGTGGTCTTCAGATTAATATCTAGCTATTATTGCATGTGAGGCAAACGCAGGACTCATCGCTGGAGAGGATAGACTTCCATTTCAGCCTCCATTGCTGTCTGGTTGTGAACCATGATAGCCTTTGAGAGTGGTGGTGTGAGATCAACGGAACACCAGTAGCTGGACATCTGGCTTGTAGCCCATTGTCATGCAAAGGCTATCTGATGATTTATGTAGATACTGTTTGCTTCCCTAGGCTTGGCAAATCATGTCCAATTTCACTTGAAGTACACAATGGATCACTCCTTGCCATTCTTCTAATGGGATAATCAGTTTGCCTCTCTGTACCTCTAGCTGTTATTCCAGTTCATCGTTTTTCTCCCAAGCACCGGGGCATACAATGTTGAATAGTGCTGACATCTTGGTCTAGGTGCATATTGATCTGCCAAACCAATAAACCAAGGTCTCTCAGTTCAAAGATTCTGTCATTCTTCAGTTGATGAGCATCTATTTTTCAGGTTTCATCTGGCTAAAAAAAAAGTGTTTTCAATCTGCATTTTATGCCCTTTCTACATGCCACAGATTGAAGTTAGGTGTTTGAAAATGTGATCATCTGCAGATCTTAGCAACACCCGCTACTTGCTCCATTTGCAAAACCTTATGGCGTGTCTTTCTTGGTATTGTAATTTCAAAGTACTATAGTTTCCTGTGCATTGGACGACAATGGCAACGGTATCAGTTGGCGTGACTGCTATATTTATGAGTGCAATTCCTGTAGGGATATGCCTATCTGAACTCTACTCTGACTACCCAATTCACACAGTGTCTGTAGTGTGGACCAGAAGACAGACACAAAAGTTTAGAACAGAAAAATATTGTGTTATTGTTTTTTGTCTTAGGACTGAAGTATAAAATAATCTGCCTGTTAACAGAAGTATTCATAGTGCCAAGTATTCCTATGGCATTTAACTTTCCCAGCAGCTGCGGCTGTCTACTGACATTAGAACCATGGCATTTATATCTAAGTCTAATATGGCCTTTACAAAGATTTGCTGATGTGAACTGGACAAAAACCTTAACAAAGACTTATCGGGAAAATTATAAAAAATATCACTAGGGTAATTCTACTTTTGAACAATATGAGAATGTTGGAAACCATTCAAGCTATGTGATTACAAAAGTTAACATAGGTTAGTGATTTCTTCATGTCAATGAGATATACTATGCTTTTTATTCTATCCTGTTTAAAACCCCTTCCCGCCCAGCGCCGTACATGTACGGCGCAGCAGGACGTGACTTACCGATCAGCGGCGGGGGTCCGGCAGTGCCCAGGTGCCGGACCCCTGGGGAATGCGCCAGCATCGGTGAAAACACCGATGCCGGTGCATTAACCCTTCATGTGCCGCGGTCAGCGCTGACCGCGGCACATGAGGTGTGCGCATATTCAGGATGGCAAGCGGGGGGCCATCAGGTCCCCGCGCTGCTGTGACGGGGACCCGATGGCTTGGATGGCAGCCCGATGCCTTCCGTAGGCATCGTGGCTGCCATCCCTGCGAGCCTATGCGATCCAGCCCCCTGGATCGCACAGGAAGCAGGCTGTAAGTGTATTACTGTGAGTAATACGCTTACAGCCAATGCATTACAATACAACAGTATTGTAATGCATTGTGCAGGGGATCAGACCCCCAAAAGGTGAAAAAAAGGTGAAAAAAGTTAAAAAATATAAAGTTAAAAAAAAAATAATAAAAGTTTCAAGTAAAAAAAAGAAAAACGCCGTTTTCCCCCCAATAAAGGAAAAAAACAATTGTTAAAAAAAGAAAAAAAAAGAAAAAGTAGGCATATTAGGTATCGCCGCGTCCGTATCGACCGGCTCTATAAAAATATCACATAATCCGTCTCGCCAGGTGAACACAGTAAAAAATAAAAAATAAAAACAGTGCCAAAACAGCCATTTTTTGGTCACCTTCCCCCACAAAAAGTGTAATACTACGCAATCAAAAAGGCGTATTTACCCCAAAATGGTATTAATAAAATCGTCATCTCGTCCCTCAAAAAATGATCCCCTACCTAAGACAATTGCCCAAAAAATAAAAAAAATATGGCTCTTAGAAAATGGCAACACAAAAAAAAAGATTTTATTCTGTTCAAAAATAAATCTAATGTGTAAAACTTTCCAAAAATAAAAAAGTTAGACATATTGGGTATCGCCGCGTCCGTAACAACCTGCTCTATAAAAATATTACATGAGATGGCCCCCCAGATGAATGCTGTAAAAAAATTGTTAAAAAAACTATGCCAAAATAGCCATTTTTTTCCCATCTTGCCTCACAAAAAGTGTAATAGCAGGCGATCAAAAAGGCGTATTTGACCCAAAATGGTACCAATCAAACCGTCATCTTGTCCTGAAAAAATGATACCGTACCTGAGACAATCGCCCGAAAACTGAAAAAAATATGGCTCTCTGAAAATGGCAACACAAAATAAAGATTTTATTCTGTTCAAAAATGCATCTAATGTGTAAAACTTTCCAAAAATAAAAAAGTTAGACATATTTGGTATCGCCACGTCCGTAACAACCTGCTCTATAAAAATATTACATGAGATGGACCCCCAGGTGAATGCTGCAAAAAAAAAAAAAACTATGCCAAAACAACCATTTTTTTCCCTCTTGCCTCACAAAAAGTGTAAATAGCAAGCGATCAAAAAGGCGTATTTGACCCAAAATGGTACCAATCAAACCGTCATCTTGTCCTGCAAAAATGATACCCTACCTGAGACAATCGCCCGAAAAATAAAAAAAATATGGCTCTCTGAAAATGGCAACACAAAATAAAGATTTTATTCTGTTCAAAAATGCATCTAATGTGTAAAACTTTCTAAAAATAAAAATGTTAGACATATTGGGTACCGCCGTGTCCGTAACAACCTGCTCTATAAAAATATCACATGATTTGCCCTCTCTGGTGAATGCTGTAAAAAAAATTTTTTTAAAACCATGCCAAAACAGCTATTTTTTTCACCTTGACTCACAAAAAGTATAATACTAAGCGATCAAAAAGTCTTATGTACCCCAAAATGGTACCAATGAAAATATCAGCTCATCCCGCAAAAAATGAGCCCCCACATAAGACAATAACTCAAAAAAATAAAAATCAGTGGCTCCCGCAAACCATTCCATCAAAATCTGTGTTGTAAAATCCATATCGCGCTCCTTCTTTTTTGAGTCCTGCCCCCACATCAGTTTACCACAACATATGGGGTGTTGCCGTATTCAGGAGAAAATGGGTAACAAATTATGGGGTGCTTTTCTCCTGTTACCCCTTATGAAAATACAAAACGTTTGGGGCTAAAGCAACATTTTATTGGAAGAAATGAAATTTTTCATTTTCACAGCCAAGTGTTTCCAAATTCCGTAAAACACTTAGGGGGTCAAAGTGGCCAGTACCCCCCTTAATATATTTGTTGAAGGGTGTAGTTTCCAAAATGGGGTCACTTTTTGAGGGTTTCCACTCTAGGGGTACGTCAGGATCTCTCAATTACAAAATGGTGCCTAAAAACTATTCTAGCAAAATCTGCCTCCAAAAACCATATGGCACTCCTTTCCTTCTGACCACTGCCACAAACCCATAGAGACGTTTACCACCACATATGGGGTATTTCTGTAAACTGCAGAATCAGAGCAATGTATATTGAGGTTTAGTTTGCTGTTAACCCTTACTGTGTTGCATGAAAAAAATTATTAACATGAATAATCTACCAAAAAAGTGAAATTTTGAAATTTCACCTCCATTTTCCTTTTATTCTTGTGGAACACCTCAAGGGTTAACAAAGTTTGTAACAGCAGTTTTTTATAATTTGAGGGGTGTAGTTTCTAAAATGGGGTCATTTATGGGGGGTTTCATTATGTAAGCCCCTCAAAATCACTTTATATCTGAATTGGTGCTTAAAAAAATGGTTTTGGAAAATTTGGTGAAAATTTGAAAAATGGCTTCTAAACTTCTAAGCCCTCTAACGTCCTAAAAAAGTAAAATGACATTTATAAAATGATGCCAACATAAAGTAGACATATGTGGAATGTAAAATAATAACTATTTTTGGAGGTATTACTATGTATTTTGAAAGTAGAGAAATGGAAATTTGGAAATTTTTCCAAATTTTTGGTAAATTTGGTATTTTTTTAAAAATAAAAATGAAATATTTTGCCAAAAAATTACTACTGTCGTGAAGCACAATATGTGACGAGAAAACAATCTCAGAATGGCATGGATAAGTAAAAGCGTTCCAAAGTTATTACCACATAAAGTGACACATGTCAGATTTGCAAAAAATGGCCTGGGCAGAAAGGTGAAAACAGGCCCGGGGTTGAAGGGGTTAAAGGTAAGTTAGTCTATAGAATAAAAAAATTGTCATCTTGTCAGTTATGTCATGTCTAGCTCCATTTCCTACTAAAAGAGGACCTATCACCATGTTTCCCATAGAAAAGAAACATAGGAGACTGTACATGTCTTTCTCAACTGCAGTCCTCAAGATCCCCTACAATTTAAAATTTTAAAGATTTCCTTAGTACTGCACAGGGAGCATAGCAATTCTCATTTCATCCTCAAATCATGATCTGGGGAGATATGTGAGAACTGCAATTTATAAACCATTTGCAAAAAATGCTAGGTTTAACCTCTTTTTATTTTCTTAAGTACTATAGTCGAAGTATATGGACACTCAAGATACTCTTACTGATATGGTATGGTTATTTTTAACATAATTAAATCTTGAATATACCTAGGGTGCAATACTTGGCATAAAAGTTAGATGGCAATAGATGGGACCTCAAGTATCTGGACAAGGAATTTCTCTGTTTAGATCCCCCCCTAGATGTATACCAAGATCTATACGTCACACTTTGCTAAACCATATCTCACATTCCTATTAGGCTTATTTGTATTTCTAGGTTGTATGGGTCACATTCAGGTTTTGTACTAATAAATAGAATCTTCTGGCATTTGGCAGGGGCAGAAGAAGACTCACATACCATCATCATGTCTTCTCCTTATTTTACCCCAAGACTACAGTACATTTAAGATTTGGAGCATTACAGATCACATGGTTAGATCCTTTTTTAGGGATAACAATAATAATGCCAAGAAACATTGTTTGGATGGTATCTCTTGTTCTAGCAAATCTATTCGCCGCTTCGTAGATTCGTATCGAATCTTGGGATTTTTCAGCTGCGAAGCGAATCCGAATATTAGGTGATTTGCTTCGCTTTTGTACGCATTCGCTACGTAGTTTGTCTGCTAAGTTATACGCTATTCTACGTATAATTTAGTTACTCTATACGGTGTCGCGTACGAATTCAATTCAGCGATGCAGACTTTTCCCTGGTAGTTACTCTATACGCTGTTGCGTACGAATTCAATTCAGCGATGCAGACTCCTCCCTGGTAGTTCCGCCCCTTTCTCCAGCGCGGGAGGATGATGAGGCAACTCAGGAAATTAAGTTGCGCACTCGTGCGCCTCATCCCTTTTTCCCCCTTTTCAGGTTAATTGGGGAGACCCTTGAAAGAGGGTTTTTTAAGGAACCTTTGCTGCTTTTTTTTTACCCATTTGGATTACAATTTTACCTATGTGGATTACAAATTGTGACTGAGTTTGGGACTCTGCTCCAGTTCTATGACAAGCGTCAGAAGAAAAGAGACTTAAAAGTGTCCGTGAGCATACTAGGTAGGTGATATTTAAAATTTTTATATTATACCTATAATAATGTATTTGTACTTTACCATATATATGTCTCGAATATTCGCTCTGCCTCTGAGGAGTGCACGCCGCGGCCTCTCCTCGTACGTGCCTGCGTATTACGTAATCGCTTAGACAATAGTACGCTGAGATTCGTGAGCTATTTGTACGCTCATGCGTACGTCTTCTAAGAAGTTGAGTACATTTTGTAAATGAACGTTCGTTATTAGTGAGCGAATGTTCGCTAATAGCACATAATAGCGTATATTATAATAGGATAACGTACAATTTAATAGGATACCAATTTGAAACAAACATGGGAGAAAATACAAACTCCATGCAGTCCCTGATCAGATTCAAACTCAGGACCTCAGTGCTGCAAGGCACCAGTGCTAACCATTGGGCCACCATGCTACCCTCCTTTAGTAACATCTATTCTGCCTGGCAGGCTTTAAGAGTGAAGACCAGGGGATCCTTTAAGGACCTTTTATGTTGATTGGCTGTTTTTAAGTGTTGTTTACATGCAGCAATCATCGGACGTATGGGATGAAAGATCGCTAATATGACTATTCATACCATGAAGTTTTCATTTGTTGGCTGCACGTCCCCTGTTTACGTAGAGACATGTGCTGCTGACAAACAATGACGTTTGGTGCTGCAAAATGTTTACATGGATAATGATCTGGCCCCTAAACTAGGAAGTGCCCAAGGGAACATCCACATCTTTGGTGCATGATGACAACAGTTATAAGTTCCAATAATATTAAGGGGGAGGTTCATTAATACCGGCATGTGATATGCTGATCTTGATATTCCCTGCACTGCCAGCCAGAGGATGCCCTTCATTTATGGCGAGATGCAGGCCTTATCGTAAATTTGGCGCATCCAATCTATGCGCTTAAACTGAAATCTATAGCAGCTCATAGCTGATGTAGATTTCAGTCTTCACTTACGCTAGAAAAGAGACTGGCCCTGCCGCATCTGCACCATCACTATGCCCCCTTCTAAGAAAGTGGCCAGGGCAGTGTAGAAATGCCATTTGCAACTAAATTTTAGGCCCCCATAAACATTAGTGTACTGTCCACTGAACCCACAGAGAACAGAGGGTTTACCTGATACTTTAATGGCCATGGGGCAGATGTCTGACAAGAGGAGGATTGGGAGAAGTTAATATTTTCACCCGATCCTTTTCTTCTTCTGGAAGACAAGCCAACACCAGAAGTGGCTGGCAGTATCATTCTCCACTCTCCTCAGAGAATACACAAACTTTCGGCCGAACCAAATGTGTATGTATGTGAGGGAGTCGGAAGAGACAGCTATTGGACGTGTATACCCTTCTTTAGTCTCAGTGATGTTTAAAAAGCTGCAAAGATGGGGTTTGCATCTTTTCTTTGCCAGAAAAATGGAGATGGTAAATTTCTCTCAGTGTCTTTAATACTGGATAAAATTTTGAGCAGTGAAAGATTTAACAACTGTCAAATGAGCAAAGTGAGCTCAACTGCGCTGATTATGAGAGGGCATTCTAAAAGTTGACCTATTTACTTTAACTCCATTGATTCAGACTTCCCAGATTTCCATTTCAAAAGGAAAGATCATTAAGCCAGAGAGACATGCATTGATTTTCAAATGCTCCCTTACATTATGGAGCTGACTTGAGTTTTATACTAACTTTAACCCTTCATCTACAAAGTGAACACTACATACCACAATAGGAAGTTATTCTATGTATATTACAGGCATCCAAGCAACTATTTTCAGCCATAATCTCTCAATAACACTGACAGCATTATACTGCCAAAGAAACCAACAAAGCCATTTGAGGTTTTAACAAATTAACCTGATTGACAGGGATTATCCGTTAAACCACTGAGATACTGTATTACTGGAGAGCCTTCTAAACACCAGGCACTCAAAATGGATCATCTTGTCTTACTGCTTCCTCTTACATCCCACTCCTGGACACAGCAGTCCTTGTATTTCTGTCTTACAGGTGTTAAGGATAAATTATGTCGCATATGTATATAAATCATAGAAACCCCTATGTTCCTTATACAACAAAACATTTCTTGCTTTTTGCAAACAGACAAGATTGATTTAACCACAAGTTCAGCTATTCCTTGTCCTGTGGAGGATGCAGGCTCCTGAAGAGCGAAGAACATCTTTATTTCTAGAGATAGTTCCTTGGTGTACCTACCCTAGGTATACACAGGAAGACAAAGCTGGTTTTATATTGAACAACTCTGCTATGTGGTATCGCTGTAATCATAGAGACCTGGAGAATGAAGATAACAGGTCAGCTTTACTGCATATGGAACAACATGAAGCTAAACCTATAAAAACTATTGCGGAATTGTGTTTTTTTCTCAGTTCCACCCCATTTGGATTTTTTTTCCAGCTTTCCGCTACATCTTATGCAATATTTAATGGCGCTATATGAAAGTACAATTTGTCCCACCAAAAACAAGTCCCACCAAGTTGTTAATCGTACTGAATAAGTAGTGATAACATTTATAGATTTGTACTGTGATCAAGGCGTTAGCATTATGCCTCCTCCAGCAGATTGCTACAATTAGAAGAATGGATCTTTCAGATTCTCCCCTGGGCACTGTCACCAGCAAACAGAACTGTTGCTTGCTAAAAGGGCTCAATTATCTTCGATCATTACTATTTATTTCACACAATTGCAGGTTAAACTCCCCCTCTTGCTGGTGGAATCTCACTAATGTCATTCAATTCCCCAATGATACCTGTGATTAACCATTAATACCATTGATTTGTGGTCTGGTTTGCATTGTGTTTGGCCACAGCCAGAGGTGAAAACCACAGTGAGCTGAACACATCAATATATGTGTTAAATGGAAGCTTATCACTTAGTAATCACTTACATTTACATATCTCTGTTACGACTGAAAGGGTAAATTCAAAAAGATTTTAAGAAAAAGTATGATTTGTTTGTATGATTTATTTTCTTGTATTACCAAATCCACTTACTAGCTACACATCAACACTGTAACTCAAAGAAAAAATGAAAATAAAATAAAAAAATAAATAAAACAATAGCCCACCTCGCCCACCCACATACCAACCAATGTAAGGGGGGGGGGGGAGAAGAGCAGAAAAAAAATTAGAAAAAACATCACCATAGGAAACAAAGAGACCTCTTACATCGTCATCTGGCAGCGTCTCTGTCTATGTATAATTTAAATATATTGTTAGATATAAATCCACTTTTCATTAATAATTATGTGATTTAGTCATTTTTCCCATGCGACTAAAATATGGAATTTTTTCCACCATTCTAAGACCTTATTCACACGTCAGTGTTTTGGTCAGTGATTTCCATCAGTGATTGTGAGCCAAAACCAGAATTGGAGCCTCCACAGACATAAGGTATAAGGGAAAGATCTGTACCTGTTCTGTGTTTAGAGCTGCACCTGGTTTTGGCTCCAAATCACTGATGGAAATCACTGACCAAAACACTGACGTGTGAATAAGGCCTAAATCTTACAATCGGTATTTTGGCACACACTAGGGCCCTCACTTTGGCTTTCTACATATTTTTAGAGATTCTGAAGAGGGATAAGTCCATCAAGAGGCAGAGGACAGGTGATGACTGAACATGACTTAAATGCAGCAGTTACCTCCTTCCAAATGAGGTTTTGGGCATCTCCAAAGGATATGCATCAAATCAGCCACCTCCTGGACATTTGTCCATTGATCTTTTCTTTATTTCATGTAAGGATTTGGGAGTATAAGGGCATGGTCACGTGGTTAGGTTTCTGCGTGCAGTTTTGGAAGCCAAAACAAGGAGTTAATTTAAAAAAGAGGAGAAGCCATATCTGAGAAGAAAACTATTTTATCTAAATTAGATTTTCTTTCTTTCAGTTCAATCATAAACTACATTGTGTATATGAGCCACCTTCTTTAAGAGGACAACTCCTCGAAAGACACTTTCTTAATGCAATTTTAGGTAGTCCTATGAAATAGGTTTCATTGTAACTGTATTCAAACATCTTGGACCAAATTGACTGAGACTCTCAGCCAAGAAGTATGATCATTATCAGTAGTGTAGAATTAAAAAGAGTAGACTATAATGATGTCTGAAATTGTTTCAACTACACTGGCATAAAAAACATCTTGAATTTTTCAGCTGAAATGACCAACATATATTGGATGCTACTAATATGTATGTAATATGTGTGTAGTGATTAGCAAATTGACTCTACATGCATCAAATTCATTACAAATATCCCAAAAGCTTGTAATTTCAGCAAATTAGAAACTTTTTTCATTCGCTGCACACAAATCTATCAAAATGGCGACCACCATTTTACAGATCAGAAGACTGAATAAAAGGCATCAGCCATCACAAAGGGATAACCATATTTTAAAGGGGTTGTCAATTTTTGTAATATTGATGACCTATCCTCAGAATAGGTCATTAACATACGAGCGGTGGGAGCCAACTACCAGCACCCCCGGTGATCAGCTGTTTGAAGAGAATGCAGTGCTCGTAAGAGCGTTGTGTTTTCTTCTCTGTTCAAATGAATAGGGCAGAACCGTCCTATTGAAGTGAATGGGGATGATGCAGTTATAATTACAACTGCTCGCCACTGCAATGTTGCCGGCAAGCAGGTAAACAGAAAAGAGAACACAGCATTTGTATGAGTGCTACATTCTCTTCAAACAGCATTGGGGCCTTGCAGAGCTGGGGTCCTTATTATCTGATCAGTGAAGGTCAAACAACCCTACCCCCACCAATCAACTGTTCCTTGCTACCTCCAGTGCTGGAATTAGCACTGTGAATGGGACTAGAAACACAGCTCCATTTAAAGTGTAGTGGTCATCCTGGGTTATGCCGCTCAGCTTCCACTGAAGTGAATGAGAGGTTAATCTGTATGACCACTATACGTTGAACAGAACTGTGGGGAACAGCTGATTGGCAGTGGTGCAGGGTGTCTGACCCTCAAGCTTCGTATATTAATCACCTATCCTGAGGGTAGGTCATCATTCTCAGGATCCTGGAAGAGGACCTTTCACCGTTCCTGACATTACTGTTTTAATAACCTCATGCATTCCCCATGTAACAACAATTCTGGAACATCTATTCTTATGGCTGTATGTTGTGTCATTCCTTTATTATTTCTACTAGAAGTTATGAATGAATTGCTATTTGCCTTCAGTAAAGGAACAGAGGGGAGGTAACAAGTTGGGGTGTGCACCTGTACAGTCTGAAAATGGCAGCAATGATTGGATAGAGTGAGTCTGTGCAGGGACACCCCCCCAACTGGTTACCTCCCCTCTGAACCCTTACTGAAGGCAAATAGCAATTCATTCATAACTTCTAGTGCTAATAATAAAGGAATGGCACAACATAGAGCCATAAGAATAGATGCTCCAGAATTGTTATTACATGGGGAATGCATGAAGCTATTAGAATAGGCATGTCAGGAGTGGTGAAAGGTCCTCTTTAAGACGCACCAATGTACAAAAAAGTTGAGCCAAATTGAACCACTCCCTCAGGTCCTCTGCTAGGTGTAACACTATCAGTTTTGCCTAAAGTTTTTCTTTAAGAAAGTACTTTTTCCTACATATATGCCAAATACAATGATAGAGAAAAGGGAGCCATGGGTTAACATTCCTTCATGCTGACTCATAGCCTTTCAAAGAGGAAAGAAGCATTTTGTATAAAAATGAAAAAAGGTAATAGAAATATACATGATTGGATTATCCAAATCTGAATAGAAGGTATTTTTACATATTGCAGCATATTGTAAAACACTGCACTGAGTGTGCCTTAGAAACACGAAATGTCTCTATTATGTCTAAAGCATAATTTAAAATAATCTTTTACTTAATATAATGTAGTCTAGAATAAGAGCAATGTTACTACTTCATTTCCTGAGCAGCAATCTCATGACAGCCGCCTAACCACAGCTGCTTACACTGCCTTCGCTTACAGATTAGCAAATCTTTTTCAACACTTTTGGATTACACGCCAAATAATGTAATAAACACTACTGAGATATAAAAATACGGACTCGAACAACTGTGCAAAGCCTTAAGCATTCCATGTCTAGGAAATAACTTTCTAGGGTAGGGAACAGGAGATAATGAATTAAAAAGAATATCTCACTGTGGAGAAATTCATATATAAATTAAAGGGGTATTCTCCACTATTAGATTAGTGGGGTTCCTACAACTGGGACCCCAACCGACCATGATAACCAGGGTCTTGTAAACCGCGGAG
Source organism: Rhinella marina (assembly GCA_900303285.1). Lineage (NCBI taxonomy): Eukaryota > Metazoa > Chordata > Amphibia > Anura > Bufonidae > Rhinella > Rhinella marina. The sequence continues at coordinate 150,534 of ONZH01025844.1, forward strand.
CCCCCCAGTGGACCAGCAGATCTTGCAAACACACTGCTGCTCCATTAAGACTGCTGGACATAGTTGAGTACAGCACTATTTCTGGCAGATCCCACAGAAATAAGTGGCAGAGTGCATTCTCAACCTGCTGCTTCTCTCATTTCAGGGGATGCTGTGTTGTATGGGGTCCCCATTTTCATGATCAGTGGGATTTAAACCAGTAGGACCCCCACCGATCTAACAGTTATCCCTTTTCCATTAGATAGGGGATAACCTCAAATTACTGGAAGTTTTCCATTTACCGTCTCTAGAGTTTCTAATCTTTGTACTGGTAAAGGCTGAAGTGTCAGATTCAGATCTCTGGACCTTTTACAGGACAGTATTTCAAGTGACTGTCCTCTTAATTTACTGTCACATGTGCACGGCCGTGGACCGTGTTCATATAGTGTACGAAATGTTGAAGGTTAGCATCTCTGGAACGTTACCCAAACTGGAAGGAGATGCTTTTGGGAAATACAGGAAAAAAGCTAATTATTTATTTAGTTCCAGTAAATTATATAATAGCACCAACATATTTCTTAAAGTAAATGGGTAATGTCACTGGAAGAGAACACAATGGCAGCAGTTCATAATAGTCCAAGAAAAACTAAATAAAGTGCAAGTGCAGAAAGTAAAGGACAGAATCAGTTGGGTCTCCCCCAGGATGGCGCCAACCCCGACACGCGTTTCGGCAGACCTTCGTCTGGGTGTGCCGTCATCATTGCAGGACACACTCTAAATACCCCATACCAGCAATCAAAACTTCACACCCATTATTCAATAAAATGTATGCACTTGGATTCAGAAAAAAAAAAAAAGAGGCCACATATGCGTGGCGTGGATCATCGCATGACAAATATTACTTCACGTGATGACGCCGGCCGTCCCTATCCTTAGGTCATCAATATCAGACTGGCGGGGGTCTGGCTTCCAATACCCCCGCCGATCAGCTGTTTAAAAGACCTTAGCGTATGTGTAATTACAGCTTTTCCATCCCATTCACTTGGGTGGGATGTAGTGTAACTGCAACTGCTCCTTCCCATTCAAGTTTCGCTGCAATGCTGACAGCGAGCAGGTAAGCAGTGAAGAGAACGCAGCGGTCATAGGATCGCTGTGGTCTCTTTCAATAGCTGATCGTTGAGGGTACCAATAGTTGGACCTCCACCGATCTGATACTGATGACGTATCCTGAGGATAGGAAAAAATATACAATGCAACAACACTCTGCAAACCAAATACAGTATAATAATGCCATACTTATAGAAAGTATTCTGGTGGATAGGTAATCAATATTTAAACCGGACTACCCCTTTAAGGCTTAACCATGACACCCATCAGGTGACCAAACATCACTGTGAAGCCGTGTGGCCATCAAGCTGAAACGTTGATTCTGTGGTTGCGGTAGTGGTAACTTGAGATTTGCACTGCACACCCAGTCACTTCAATGGATGCAGTACTACACAAGGCATAGACATGTGTTACGGTCAAGATTGCTTTGTACCCATGCCAAAATATGGTCACCTGTGCGCTGATACAACATTCACAGCACTTCTTTGGAAGCAAGAACTTTGTAAACAATAGCACACAAGACATGCTCTAATTTCCTAATCCACACAGTGCTATAGTCTGTTCCCAAAGTGATGATCTCAGGGACCATGTCTGCATAGGGGCAGTGTTAGCTTATGTCACATCCATATGGATGGAATAACTACATATCCCTATGGATATAGCCCATGTCTTTGGGTGAGAAGTAATACCCCTCCCTCCAGCAGCACTGGTCCCCTAGAGTTTGTTAGTAAATTAGAACACATTTTATGCTCTATTAAGTCTGTTTTATGTACTCGCAGAGAACCTCTTTGGATTCTGCTCCTCAGATAGCTAACATAACATTCAATGCATGTTGAAATTCCCAGTCCTGAGTTCAAAGAAGCATTAGGTTTACTGAGTCCAGCTGTCTACGAAACTTTCACTGTGATGATAGAAGTTCTGAGTAATAAAGCACCCATAGAAGTCTCTGGGGCCCTATTGCATGCCTGTTATTTCATACAAAGATACTGAGGTTTGTTTCTGTCAGAATCTGACTCAAAAATAAAATAATTATGTCATGCTTCATTAGTTGTCAAGTTTCTAAGAATACTTCCATAATAAGAAGCAGCAGTGGTATAGCTATCGGGGTCACAGTAGTCAGAGTTGCATCCAGACCCTTGAGCCAGGGCGACCACAGACCCCTCCTCACCACATGCTGACTCTGCCTTTAATGATTAGACAGAGTGCTCCTGAATAATTCTGGCTGATCATGGATAGAACTATGCAGCTTTACTCTGACAGCTGCACAGTACTCTATATCCTTTGCCTGTACTCATCTCTATGATCAGTGCAGGGAGGAAAGAAGAAACTATAAAAGGGACAACTCTGGAGCCTGGAGAGGAAAGTAAACTCTGGACCATAGATATACAGCATTAACCCTTCCACTGAGATGATATTCACTTCCTGGTTCAACACACGGGAAATATTTCAAAATTTCCACTCAGCCAACCACTGGACACACCAGAGCCAACATGTCAATCTATTTCCTGTGTATCGAACCACGAACAAGAAGTAAAGAGCATCAGAATGGCAACAGCATGGGGAATGATAATGTGAGTGGTTTTTTTTAATCTTCTTAACCATTTCTGGACCTTTTTTTAAGTTTTATCACCTCTAGGAAGACTCATTCAACTATCTAAGACCACCAGGGATCCTTACATTAACCACCTCACTGTCCAAGTGCTAGATAAATGCTGACAATAACACTGTTAATGCCCTAGCCCACTAGGGATACAGATATTAAAACTCTTCCACTGCCCTAAAGCACCAAGGATAGAGACATCAAAGAAGCATCCTACAAAAATGCTTAATCTCTGGCCCTTTAGAAAGGTACATGATGTAAGAAATTTTCTTATCGGTGACTGTAGTGGTCCTCAGTTTGTCATGTTATTGGCACTCTAACTCTCAAGTAACACAGCATATTAAGTATAAGTCAGTTTCTCTTTTCATTCCTATGGCAGCCGCAATGTGGGTCTCATAGGAATGAGTAGTGAAACTGTGTCAGTTGGAGAGTTAGAATGTCAGTCACATGACACAGCTGAGGAGCATGAGGGAGTGGATAACTCACAAAAACAGTCACTGGTAAGAAAATATCCTTCACTAATGTTTACATCATGTATAGGGATGACCGAAGTTCATGTTCTGAAGTTTAGGTTCGGGTATATGGCGAACTGCGTTATAATTTCCGTTACCACAGACCATAACGCAATTCCATGACGGAGTTCATAACGGAATGCCTTTAGTGGCTATGGCCAGCATAACGGATCCTTCTGGTTTCTGTTATGCAGGAGAGGACGGCAGTATACAGACACTATACAGCAGCAAAAAATGTCGGAATAATTTGAAGGGATTTTCCAAGACTTTTATACTGATGACCTATCCTCTGGATAGGTCAAAGTATCTGATCGGTGAGGGTCCGCCACCTGGGACCCCTGCTGATCAGTTTTTAGAGAAGACACTGGCGCTCACAGTAGTGCTGCTACCTTCTCACAGCCTATCCTAGGTCATGTGACGTTATGTTCTTCAGTCATATGGTGTAGGCGCAGATCAACCCTTTTGAAGTGAATAGGGATGAGCTTCGATTCCAAGCATGGCCACCGTATAATGTACGGCACTGTGTTTGGTGACCTGAGAGAAAGCCGTCGCCCGGTACCTTCTCAAACAGCTGATCAGCTCCCACCAACCAGAAACTGATTAAATATCTGGAGGATACATCATGAGTATGAAAGTCTAGGAAAACCCCTTAAAGGCTATCTGTGCGCCCCTAACGATACACTCTTAGATAGAATCCTTACAAGGATTACTACTTCTACAGATATTCCAAGTGCCTCCATACAGGCTCCATGCACTTGGCTGTGCAGTGTCCATTAGGCCTTATAATACTTTCTACATTATTTGAGACATCACACCGCTAACTATTCAGCATGAAGCAGCAAAGCTTCTACAACCCAATAGAGCCAGTATAAAAATAAGGAGAAACAGCTTCACTGGATCCAATAACTGAATCATTGTGGGCTCAAGGTTTTTCTGGCCACTTATAGCATTATTGCAGACAGATTCTAAAAATAAAGCTTGGCATTTGTAAAGTCTAAGCAACAATTTAGCGCTGTGAGCAACATAGAAAAATTACACAGAAACTCCAGCTCTTCAAACTATTTGCATCCCGTGCAGGTGGATATCAGAAACAATGAGCCATGCTGAATGTGTTTGCTGGAGCATCTGGAAAAGAAAAGATCAGCACGTTGACTGGTGTGCGATGAATGGATTATAAAATGGCATTCCTCATAAAATTGAAATGACCTGGGACCATAGTTTGCCCTCTTGTAATAGTCTTTTAATAGGTTAGCTATTTGTTTCAGATTTATTTTCTCTCATATATTGGTATTAGATGATGAGTTATATCATTGCAGACATTCCTGAGATCTTATTAGGCATAGAAATTTGCATAGCAAGGCTCATTTTATCAGACCTAAATCCAGTTGGAAGTATACACATGGAAACCAAAATGAAGGCATCAAGATGTACCTGCATATCCATAGACATATGCCAATAACTTCTCCTTCGACATATGTCTTGCAGATTTTTGTCTGCATACTTTTTTGGACTGAATTGCAAATTGGGGGCTGCAGATTATTCAATTGGACAGCAACTATATAGCGTAGTTCCGGCCGCAGACGTGCACTAGCGGATTCACCAGCCGGAACAGCCTGCTGGACACCCCTGCCGCTAGTGTGAATGTAGCCTTAGAAGTAGTTCTGGCATTATATTCATGGATCAACAAATCGTGAGGTCTATAGGTGAAGCTGCCTTAAAACACAATTAAGGGCTTGTTCACATCACCGTTAGGGATTCCGTTCTAGCTTTCCGTTATAACATTATTATAACGGAAAATAACGGAATCCATAGGACGGAAATCAAAACGGACACCTTTAAGAGGCATTCCGTTTTGATCCGTCATAATGAAAGCCTATGGGAAAGTATAACGGATCCGTCTGGTTTCCGTTATGCTGGACGGAAACCAAAGTCCTGTCGACAGAACTTTGGTTTCCGTCCAGCATAACGGAAACCAGACGGATCCGTTATACTTTCCCATAGGCTTCTAATATGACCGATCAAAACAGCATACCTCTTAAAGGTGTCCGTATTGATTTCCATCCTATGGATTCCGTTATTTTCCGTTATAACGTTGTTATAACGGAAAGCTAGAACGGAATACCTAACGGTGATGTGAACAAGCCCTAAGTCAAGAAATGCAACATCTAGAAATGAAATTTATAGAGTCTTCTTAACTAGTTGAGTTTTTTTTTGTTTTTGCTTTTTTTTTTTTTTTTTTTTCTACTGTCAGGCTGCCAAGCAAAAAGCTCTGTACATTCCCAGCAAGATACTGAGTTATTTTGAGATAAATTGAGTTGTATATAGATGTGGACAATATTTAATGCTGCTTCCAGCTGTCACCACAGAAGTAAATACATACCAAAAAGGACTCAGTAATAAATATAGAACAAAAGCTGTTTGGGAAAGCAAAAAAAACTACGCTCAGATATAAAACGCTGTTTGAAAGCTGCACTTTTCAGTGCTATAAATGTCAAGCAATGCATACGATTTCTACAACCCTTTAACCCATCCAAGAGTTACCAAAAAGCATTCAATGGAATAAAAGCTTTTGAAAACCCTTGAAGATATCTAGAGATAAAAAAATAAAGCACTACCCACAGTCCATAGGAGTTTCTCCACGTCTCACCAATTACTATAGAAAGCTTTAATGATTAGTACAAAATCCAAGCAGCAACAATGGACAGAATGACATGTTGATACCTTCTTATGCATTTGGTTGTGCTAATGGTCCATACACTATAGTGGAAAGTAAGACTGAGGCTACATGGAGGCTCCTTGTAACACAGCAGAGGAATACTTTGAGTTGCATGCAACACAGTACACTCCCTTGGACTCATGAGGTAGAGTTACACTTGTAAAGTCTTGCTACATAAGGTCTTTGTTCATTTCCATCCTAATAAATGAATAAGTATGAGAAATACAGTAGAAGAATATATTCTAACGTACTTCTCCCTTCTTCTTTTCATCGTATAACTATTCTGCTCCCTTGAGTGTTTTTAACATTAACAAGAAGCTTTAAGTAACGGTATAGGCTATTTGCTATAATGAGCTTCAACATTTATGTGCTTTTGTGGTCAGTTATATCATGACTATGGCTCCTGTGCCTTATTCTTTAGATTACATCAGTGAAACCAAGGCACCAGGACAGCAGAGAATGAAGACACTCAACACACCCAGGAGATACCAGGAAAAGCTTAGCTCATCCTCACTGCTGTCCAGTATCCATTCAGACATGTGTAATGCCAGCCATGGGGACAACTCACCACACCCCACACTGCACAGTCCTACACTTCAGAACTGTCATCATACAAATCTTACCCAAATCCACTGGTGCATCAATGATAACAATGAACATATGAACAGAATAAGGAATCATTCAATTGTAAAGTTGAAACATCACTATGTGAAGCCCTAGTTTTTAAGGAGGCAATAGGGGGAAAGTGGATAGGAAGTACTATTGTACTTAAAAGCACATCCACACAAGACTATAATAAATTAAGTGGTCTCCTTGATACTCTTGTAACACTACAAGAGCCAGTCCTCACCTCCCTCTCATACATGATTGTGCATTCAGGAGGCTTGTGATGTGATATAGGCACAGCTTTGCATCATAACTATTGTTTTCCCAGCATCTAGTGTTTTGCATTAGGAGCTCTGCCTTGTCTCCAAGGCATGGTCCTGCATTAAGCACAATGCTTTCCAACAATATGTTGCATTTGTCTTAGAAGCAGTTGCCTAGAGCAGCTCCATCTCACTCCCAGGTGATGCTTTACATCCTTTATCTTTACATTATCACTGAAAACATAAGTGAATAGAAATCTGATGAAGCCATCAGTGATGTCTGTCAGTACACATATGGACAAATGGAACAGTAGTGAATGATAGGCTACAAGAATACAGATTGTGCTATAGGTTTCCAGCACAGCAGCCAAGATGGAGTTAACTAATAGTCTGTATTAGAACACAAGCATAGAAAGGCATAAGAGTTAAGCAAGAGCTTAGCTGAACTAAGAAGACAAAGAAACTAGATCACCAGGGACTCTCTGCTGCTTTATCTAGGGGGTAGACTTGTACTTACCCGATTTCCTCCTCCAGCTCTGAGATATCTGCCAAGATGAGGAAGACCACCAACAAGGTGACAGTGGCTAGTACCCAGCTCCTGAAGTCCGGATGCATAGCTCTTGCAGGTCCAGGGTAGCAATGCAAATGATGCCAAACAGCTCTCAGTACCAGCAGCTCCACAACTGCTCCAAGTCAATCCCAGCTGGCTGCAAGCACAAGAAGGCAGGCAGGGTCTCTGTTGGTTATTCCTCCCCCTGCGATGAGTGGATGTGGGGATGGTGGCAGATCATTGTCACCTATCACCAGAGTACATGCTGCTGTTCTCACAGACACTGAGAAGGAGAGCAGAGATGTATGCAAAGTACTGACATCCACTGACTGCTGACACAGATCCTCCCTCTCTGCCTCCCTGCTCCTTTGCTTAAAGTTAGTGTGGCAGAGAAGATGAGGTCCTCACCTGGGAATGGTGATGAGCTAGGAAAGAGGTGTCTGTTGATAGCAGTTCATAGTTACATTACCCTGGGGAAGGCAGGGAACACTAATATATGCATAGAGCTTCCCAGAACGTAATGGGTTACACAGCATCTCTGTATGTGTTACACAGCACAAATGGTTCAGTAGCCTACATGTAGCAGGAGGACTCTGCTCTATTCTGAGGCAGACTCAGGTCTGTGTGGGTGAATATTTGTGTATCTCATTGACAACAATCAGGCAAAAGTTACAAGTTGGTGTTTTATTGAAGTCAGTAGGAAATGATTACAGTTATAACAGGGTGCCTTCACAGGGCAGATTTTGGTGCAGAAAATTTCTGCCACTTAAAATCAGTTCCATTTATCTGAATGGGGCTGTTTTGGCAAGAGAGCACATGGACTTCTGCAAGCCCCATTCTGATGAATGGAACTGATTTTAAGTAGAAGAACATTCCTGTAACAAAATACACAGCATGTAAAGGCATCCTGATATGGTGGCTGCACAATTTTTCCATGGATTTCTGTAAAAGGGGAATCTCACAACTCTAGTCAAAGGGAAATTGCATCAAGCCAACAAATTATCACTACAAGCACTGATTTATTGATTGATCGATTGCCATAATGATCCATGTTCTTAGTTCAGCAAATATTTGGCAGCAGTTAAGGTGTAGAGGTTGGGGAAAGGTTCCCTGACTTACTATTATTTCCCCCAAGTAAACCAATACAACAGAACCTGTTTCAGTACACTCATTATTATTATAAAATAACATTGCAGTTTCTTTTTGTTAGCACACTGCATATTCCTCTTCCTATGAATAAATATACAACTAGGTGTTCATATTTCCATTGTCAATGGTAAGTGTCCTTACACACTCTCATACTATCCAGTCAGTGCTGAGAATATCTGACTTCAGCACTACTATACCTACCCTTAAACACAGCTCTGCATTTATACACACAGCACTGCTATACACACACACCTAAGAAACACAATGCTGCTTCCTCAAACACACAGATTACTATCTTTTTTTAAAATACAAGCAGAAGCACCTAGCTTCACACAGGTATATTTCATCTATTTCATTTAATGTTTGTGTGTCGTTAAAAGATATTAACAGTATCCTCTATAACAGTGACATCTACAGTATTCCACCCCTTAATAGTGACCTCCACAGGCCCTACCCCTTAACACTGACCCCCCCCACAGTGCCCCACCTCCTTAAAATGGGACTTCCACAGCAGCCCACCCCCTTAACTTTGAGCTTCACAGCAGCCTGCTCCTTTAACAGTGAGTTTCACAGCACCCCACCCCCTTGACAGTGACCTCCACAGGGGCTCATCCTTTTAACAGTGACCTCTACAGCACCCGCCCCTTAATACTGACCATAGATTACAGTCCTCTTAACTGTGACCACCACCATTACCGGCCCTCTTAACAGAGACCTCCACAGTGACTGCCCCTTTAACAGTGACTGCCACAGTACCTTGCTCCTTTAACAGTGACCTCCACTGTTCCCCGCTCCATTAACAGTGACCTCAAACAGTGACCTCACAGTACCCCACTGCCCCTTTAACAGTGACCTCCACAGCGACTTATTTTTGAACTCCACAGTATCCCATCTTGTTAACAGTGATTTCCACAATAACCTGCCCCATTAACAGTGACGTCTACACAGAGGCGGACACAGACAGCAGAGGGCCCCTGTGCAAGGAATGTACCTGGCCCCCCCCACCCCCGACATAACCCTTTCTCCCACTACTCAGCCCCTCTGACATTTCATGCTCCGACGCTCTCCCTTGCCCTGGGCTGTTTTGTTTACATTTTTACACTGTTAAGCGGAGACGTTACTGGGGGCGGCTTTACAGGCTAGGCCGGCGCTAAAGCCTGTCCATTAGTGCCGGTGACGTCACCAGGCTCACTGCTAGGCGGAAATCCCCCCTCCCCATAGTACCCCCAGTGGTAATAAGGCTCCCTACAGTGCCCTCAGTACTAATAAGGCCCCCCTATAGGGCACCCAAATAGAAATAAGGCCAATCTATAAGGCACTCCTATGGAGCTCCCAGTAGTAATGCCCGCAACTGCCCAGAGTATTTATAATGTTCCCTGCAGTGCCCCCTGTAATTATAATTCCTCCTGCCATACCCCCTAGAGTTATAATCTTATCTGTAGTGCCCCCATAAATTATAATGCTTGTCCTCTCCCTCCAGTCTTCTATATGATACAGTCCAACGTAAATATCACTACTCTCCCTTCAGTCTTCTATATGATACAGTCCCATGTAAATAACCTCTCTTCCTTAGTCTTCTACACCATGCAGTCCCATGTAAATAACACCAGTCCTCTCCCACCAGTCTTCTAGATAATACAGTCCCATGTAAATAACTTTAATCCCCTCCTTCAGGTCCCTCCAACACATAGTCCCATGTAAATAACATCACTCCTTAGCCTCCAGTCTTCTATAATATCCAGTCCCATGTAAATAACACTAGTCATCTCCCTTCAGTCCCTCTAACATACAGTCCCAGTTAAATGACATATCCCCCCCCCCAAGCAGGGAGAAGGTATAATTGGGAGAACCATATCTCCCAGCATGGCTCTGCCACTTACATTCACTCCATGGGCTCACAGGTCTCCACTGATCAGCGCTGCATTTCTTCACTAGTCACATGGCAGTGACCTCATCACAGGTCCTACAACCACTACCACTGCTGACAAGATCACATGACTATGATGTCATCACAGGTCTTTCAGCTGTGGAGTGAAGGCAGAACGGCAGCAGATTCATAGTAAGTCCTAATATGGGCCCCATCCCCCACACCTTTCCTTGCACTGGGAAGGGCCCCCTCCCTCCCTGGGCCCCTGTGCAGCTGAACATGCTGCATAGGTGGTATGTCCGCCCCTGCGTCTACAGCACCCCACCCCTTACACTGACCTCCATAGCGGACCGATCCCTTAACTGTGACCTCCACCGTTCCATGCCCCCTTCACAGAGACCACAGCACGGTCCGCACCGTACAAAAGTAGTGCATGCACTACTTTTTTGCGGTGCAGAGGCACTGACAGAAACCCCATGGAAGCACTCTGTAGTGCTTCCGTGGGGTTCCGATCTGTGCCTCCGTTCTGCACCATATCTCCCGGATTGTGAACCCAGTCAAGTGAATGGGTCTGCGATCCGTGATGCGTTGCCAAAACGGCCATGGCCCCTATTTTGTGGACCCGCTGTTTATTGGCCGCAATATGGGCCTGGCCGCCACACGTTCGTGGGCATTAGCCCTAATTCAGTGATTTTCCTTTTTCGCATTTTTGTTTTTCATTCCCTGCCTTCATGGAGCTATAACTTTTTTATTTTTCCATTCACATAGCCATCAGAGCACTTGTTTTTTGCGGGACAAGTTGCACATTCTAGTAGCACTGTTTAATATTGCATAGAAGAAGCTGGAAAAAATTCCAAAAGGAGTGAATTTTGAAAATAAATGCAATTCTGCCACAGTTCTATGGGTTTTTGTTTTTACAGTATTCATTGTGGTAAAACTGACTGTTGCTCTTCTCTCTCCAGGTCAGTACGATTATGGCAATAGCAATATGTATAGTTTTTCTTGCAGTTTAATACTAAAAAAAAAAAAAAAAAAAAATCAAAATTTTTTTCTTTTCATTGTCATATTCTGATGTCCATTTTTTTTTCTTTTATAGTTATGTAAATGGAGTTATGTCCTGCAAAAAATGGGGGCTCATTTTTTGCAGGACGATCTGTAGTTTTTGATAATACTATTTTGGTTTTTTTATCACTTTCTATTATAATTCTGGGGCGGTAAAGTGATGAAAAAATGACATGCCATTCACTGTATGGGATATTTTATTTTCTATATTTTAATAGAACGGGTGGGTTTACATGCTGTAATGCCCATGATGTTAATTTTTTTATTGTTTAAGTATTTTGATTTTGGGGAAAGGGGGTGATTTGAATTTTTATATATTTTTTATTTTTTTTATATATACAGTACAGACCAAAAGTTTGGACACACCTTCTCATTCAAAGAGTTTTCTGTATTTTCATGACTATGAAAATAGTAGATTTACACTGAAGGCATCAAAACTATGAATTAACACATGTGGAATTATATACTTAACAAAAAAGTGTGAAACAACTGTAAATATGTCATATTCTAGGTTCTTCAAAGTAGCCACCTTTTGCTTTGATTACTGCTTTGCACACTCTTGGCATTCTCTTGATCAGCTTCAAGAGGTAGTCACTTGAAATGGTTTTAACTTCACAGGTGTGCCCTGTCAGGTTTAATAAGTGGAATTTATTTCCTTATAAATGGGGTTGGGACTAGAGTTGATCGAACGTGCTCATAACGAGCACTGTAGTGCTCGGATTCCCTGCGCTCGCATGCCCTCAGCCATCCGGATCCGTCCTCACCTGACTAAGTCAATGGGGGCGGATCCGTTTGGTATGACACACGAGTGTGTCATACCAAACAGATCCATCCCCACTGACTTACAGTCGGGTGAGGAGGACCGATCCATTTGGTGTCACACACTAGTGTGTGATACCAAACGGATCCTTGCCCATTGACTTACAGGCATGTGAGGATGGATCCGGATGGCTGCGGAGCGCAGGGGATCCGAGCAGTACAGTGCTCGTTACGAGCACGTTCGATCAACTCTAGTTGGGACCATGAGTTGTGTTGGGCAGAAGTCAGGTGGATACACAGCTGATAGTCCTACTGAATAGTCTGTTACAATTTGTATTATGGCAAGAAAAAAGCAGCTAAGTAAAGAAAAACGAGTGGCCATCATTAATTGAAGGTCAATGAAGGTCAGTCAGTCTGAAAAATTGGGAAAACTTTGAAAGTGTCCCCAAGTGCAGTCGCAAAAACCATCAAGCGCTACAAAGAAACTGGCTCACATAAGGACCGCCCCAGGAAAGGAAGACCAAGAGTCACCTCTGCTGCCGAGGATAAGTTCATCCGAGTCACCAGCCTCAGAAATCGCAGGTTAACAGCAGCTCAGATTAGAGACCAGGTCAATGCCACACAGAGTTCTAGCAGCAGACACATCTCTACAACAACTGTTAAGAGGACACTGTGTGCAGCAGGCCTTCATGGTAAAATAGCTGCTAGGAAACCACTGCTAAGGACAGGCAACAAGCAGAAGAGACTTGTTTGGGCTAAAGAACACAAGGAATGGACAGTAGACCAGTGGAAATCTTTGGTTTGGTCTGATGAGTCCAAATTTGAGATCTTTGGTTCCAACCACCGTGTCTTTGTGAGACACAGAAAAGGTGAACGGATGGACTCTACATGCCTGGTTCCCTCCGTGAAGCATGGAGGAGAAGGTGTGATGGTGTGGGGGTGCTTTGCTGGTGACACTGTTGGGGATTTATTCAAAATTGAAGGCATACTGAACCAGCATGGCTACCACAGCATCTTGGACCATCATTTATTTATCAACAGGACAATGACCCCAAACACACCTCCAGGCTGTGTAAGGGCTATTTGACCAAGAAGGAGAGTGATGGGGTGCTACGCCAGATGACCTGGCCTCCACAGTCACCAGACCTGAACCCAATAGAGATGGTTTGGGGAGAGCTGGACTGCAGAGTGAAGGCAAAAGGGCCAACAAGTGCTAAGCATGTCTGGGAACTCCTTCAAGACTGTTGGAATACCATTTCAAGTGACTACCTCTTGAAGCTCATCAAGAGAATGCCAAGAGTGTGTGCAGTAACATAGTAACATAGTTTATAAGGCTGAAAAAAGACATCTGTCCATCCAGTTCGGCCTGTTATCCTATAAGTTGATCCAGAGGAAGGCAAAAAACCCCTGTGAGGTAGAAGCCAATTTTCCCCACTTTAGGGGAAAAAAATTCCTTCCCGACTCCAATCAGGCAATCAGAATTACTCCCTGGATCAACGACCCCTCTCTAGTAACTATAACCTATAATATTATTATCCTCCAAAAATACATCCAGGCCTCTCTTGAACTCTTTTAGTGAACTTACCATCACCACCTCCTCAGGCAGAGAGTTCCATAGTCTCACTGCTCTTACCATAAAGAATCCTCTTCTATGTTTGTGTACAAACCTTCTGTCCTCCAGACGCAAAGGATGTCCCCTCGTCACAGTCACAGTCCTGGGGATAAATAGATCATGGGAGAGATCTCTGTACTGACCTCTGATATATTTATACATAGTTATTAGATCTCCCCTCAGTCGTCTTTTTTCTAAAGTGAATAACCCTAATTTTGATAATCTTTCTGGGTACTGTAGTCCACTGATTCCAGTTATTACTTTAGTTGCCCTCCTCTGAACCCTCTCCAGCTCTGCTATGTCTGCCTTGTTCACAGGAGCCCAGAACTGTACACAGTACTCCATGTGTTGTCTGACTAGTGATTTGTAAAGTGGCAGGACTATGTTCTCATCATGGGCATCTATGCCTCTTTTGATGCAACCCATTATCTTATTGGCCTTGGCAGCAGCTGTCTGGCACTGGTTTCTGCAGCTTAGTTTGCTGTTCACTAAAATTCCTAGGTCCTTTTCCATGTCAGAGTTACCCAATATTTTACCATTTAGTATGTACTGGTGACTTGCATTATTCCTTCCCATATGCATAACCTTACATTTGTCAGTGTTAAACCTCATCTGCCACTTCTCTGCCCAAGCCTCCAGTCTATCCAGATCCATCTGTAGCAGTGTACTGTCCTTTTCTGTGTTAATTACTTTACACAGTTTAGTGTCATCTGCAAAAATTGATATTTTACTGTGCAAGCCTTCTACAAGATCATTAATAAATATATTGGAGAATAGGGCCCAATACTGACCCCTGTGGTACCCCACTAGTGACAGTGACCCAATCTGAGTATTTACCATTAATAACCACCCTCTGTTTTCTATCACTGAGCCAGTTACTTACCCACATACAGACATTTTCTCCCAGGCCAAGCATTCTCATTTTATGTACTAACCTTTTATGTGGTACAGTGTCAAATGCTTTGGAGAAGTCCAGATATACGACATCCATTGATTCACCGCGGTCCAGTCTAGAACTTACCTCCTCATAGAAACTGATTAAATTGGTTTGACATGACCGATCCCTCATGAAGCCATGCTGATATGGAGTAATTTGCTTATTTTCATTGAGGTACTCCAAGATAGCATCTCTTAGAAAACCCTCAAACAGTTTACCCACGACAGATGTTAAACTTACCGGCCTATAGTTCCCGGGCTCTGTTTTTGTACCCTTTTTGAATACTGGCACCACATTTGCTATGCGCCAATCCTGTGGAACACTCCCTGTCAGTATAGAGTCCTTAAATATCAGAAATAAGAGTCTAGCGATGACATTACTTAATTCTCTTAGGATACGTGGGTGTATGCCATCCGGTCCTGGCGATTTGTCTATTTTAATCTTTTTAAGACGCAGCTCTACTTCTTCCTGGGTCAGACAGGGCACTTTTAATGGGGAATTTACTTTTATATTCTGCATTTCATCTGACAGTTTATTTTCCTCAGTGAATACAGTGGAGAAAAAGATATTTAGTAGCTTTGCTTTCTCCTCATCGCTCTCTGCAACTCCCCCCTCATTACTCTGTAAGGGGCCAACACCTTCAGGTTTATTCTTTTTACCATTTATATAATTAAAGAACATTTTAGGGTTGCAGTAATCAAAGTAAAAGGTGGCTACTTTGAAGAACCTAGAATATAAGACATGTTTTCAGTTGTTTCACACTTTTTTGTTAAGTATATAATTCCACATGTGTTAATTCATAGTTTTGATGCCTTCAGTGTGAATCTACAATTTTCATAGTCATGAAAATACAGAAAACTCTTTGAATGAGAAGGTGTGTCCAAACTTTTGGTCTGTTCTGTATATATTTTTTTACTTTTATTTTAGGTTCGTAAGTAGACCACAGCCTGCAATCATCAGTTTGCAATTGGTATAGGGCAATGGAATTTTGTCCATTATCCTATGCAGAAATAGCAATATTACAATTCAGTGTAGCCACCTGCTGGTGTGAATTGTAATATACAAGTAATGAGTCTGGAAGCCTAGTACAGGCTTAGGCTCATTATTGCAGTGGAACGGGAGGCGTTCCTGCCCATGAAGCTTGTGTTTCCGGGTTTCCGGCTTCTCAGATGCCGTGGTCACATTTGAGAGGTTATATGTCTGCGATCAGCCTTTATTCTCTTTTCTGAACATGATTATGGGGGAGGCCACCTTGCATGAGCTGTTCTTACAGCATTTACAAATCATTAATTGCTTTATGGCAGCCTCAGGGCCCATAGACACAATGGTCAGGAGGGAATTCTATGGGAGAGTTTTTAGACATGCCCTGTTATCTGTCCCTAGGTCACTGTGCAAGGCAAGAATAGATAAGATTTGACAATCAACTTTCGTGAATGGTGGATCCTGTCTTATCTGTACACAGGGGGTGAAATCTCCTTATTACAGGCAGGATTAAAATAACAGATAAGCAAGTGACTACAGTAAGCAAGTAATCTATGTAAACCCAAGAAGTGGTGCCTATTATTAGGAAAATTGTGTTTGTTTAAATATAGATAGTGACTTGGAAAACAACTCTTTGTTTTTATCCCATAACCAATTATTTAACTGTGTACAAATATTGTCCCCTAGCACAGGCGGACATAGAAATCATTGGGCCCCATAGCAAGAATCTGAATTGGGCCCCCTAACTCCGCCCACTACCCACCCCTGTCCTATCCCACCACCTGCCCTGGCTCCTCCCCTGCCACACCTCCATTTATGGCTCAAGGAAGAAAAATGAAAACGTAAAAACAAAAAAACCTCCGGTATCCTAATTAAAGCAGGAATGTCCAACCTGCAGCTCTCCATCTATTGCAACTACAAGTCAGGGCATGCAAGTTTTTTGCAAGTTAGTTTTGCACCAGCTGGAGGGCCGAAGTTTTGACATCCCTGACTTAAAGAAGTTCATGTGTACCCAACCCTTGAATAAAAGTTTACCCAGGGGGTCGGGGACAGCCAATAGCAAGGCCGTGAAGGGAACGAGCCTCCCTAGCGTCACCTGCGATGCTACGGATGCTCGTTCTCATTGCGGCCTGCTATTGGCTGTCCCCCACTTCGACGGATGTTTTGATCCAGGCGACGGGGAGATGCAGTGGTGGCCGTGCATCAGGAACAACGCGGGTGCTGGGGAGCGGGGTAAGAATTACCTGTATGCAGTGTCGGGGCATTTTGGGGGGTATTATAAGGGTATAAGGGTTGGATAACCCCTTTAACTAGGGTGACCAGATTTGGGTTTCTGAAAAGGAGGACACCTTTTATTTTTTATTTTTTTTGGGGGGGGGGCCGAACCGCCCCCCCCCCAAAAAAAAAAAAAAAAAGGATGCCATTACACCATACCCCAGGGAATGGGGACCCGAACTTCCCTTTATTATTTTCCGTTATAACATGGTTATAACAGAAAATAATCGTTAAAATGGCCCTTAGGGGTTAAGAATAATTTTAAAAAACTCACCTTTTCCACTTGTTCGCGGTGCAGCCGGTCCGGTGTCTTCTGTCTTCTTTCCCCTTGCAGGACCTGCAAAGGGACCTTTGGTGACGTCACCGCGCGGTGAGCGCGCTCACCCACGTGGTGACTGCGGTGACGTCACCAAAGGTCCTTTTGCAGGTCCTGCAAGGCCGGGAAAGAAGAAAGAAGACACCGGACCGGCTGCGCCGCGAACAAGTGGAAAAGGTGAGTTTGTTTTTATTATTTTTAACCCTAAAGGCCATTTTAAAAGTTAAAATGACTTTGTTGGACTGCCTCAAACTGTTTGAGTCAAACATAAATTATGTTTGGCTCAAACAGTTTGAGGCAGTCCAACAAAATCCCGGACGATTTTCAAATTCCCCCCGGACATTTTTTTAATGCCCAAAAGTAGGACATGTCCGGGGAAAAGAGGACGTCTGGTCACCCTACCTTTAACTCCCTGCTGCTGATGCCCTCCCCACACACATTTCAGGGTTACTGAGTTGGGATGGACTGCTGGGCACACTGTCCTCTATATGAGCAATTTAACAGCAAGCATGGGGGGAGGGGGAGGGGTGGGGCCTGGAGCAAACTGTCCTATGAGCCATATACACAACAGTGTCCCCCCACCCCGCAGGAACTCTGCTGCTGCCCTCTGTCTTCTCCCCACCAAGAATGCCCCCATGAACATTTTTTTTTAACTCACTGGTCTGAGTGGCTGTGGACAGGTGGCAGTGGCACACCACAGGAGAAAGTCCGTCTTGCTGGGCCGGTGGCGTTGAAGCTGGGGGCCTGGGCTATGCTCAGTCCGTTCTCCGGTCCGGTGGGTGCCTGACTGAGCAGGCAGCACGTGACCGATGTGTACAACTGCCCGTGCCTGCCCAACTGCTGAGCCTGCTGCTCTGCTCCTGCTGTAAGCGATACAATGGCCAATCAGCAGCAGGAGCTTTTCACTGCTAAATGCTGATTGGCCAGTGTGCAGCAATGCCCAGCAGACAGAAGAGAGAGCGGCAGAGGCAAGCTATGCTGGAGCCAGGCTGAATGTCACTGGTGAGGCAGGGAGGGAGGGACATCGGCTGTTCACACAATGGCAGAGGGGAAGGGCCCAAAACGGAAGATGAGTGAGCCTCCTCAATAAAATTAACTACTAGTGTAGCGTACTAACGATCATAAGTTGGCAGGGGGCGGGGCCTTCCATCCGCTGCGGGCCCCTTCCTGACTTGGGCCTCATAGCAGCTGTGTGGCCTTCCTATATGGGCGGTACACCACTGTCCCCTAGTCCCTGCATTCAGAGCTTCAGCACAAGACTCTTGCATGCTACTGTATAAAATGCTTTTGCAGAATCCAGATACCGTATATCACATGTGCTACATGACAAACATTCAGATTTGCCTCCTCATAGAGACCAAACATGTTGACTGGACACAACCTATTTTGCATGAATCCATGCTAGTTGCCAGTTATTAATGTATTTACCACTATGAGACAACCTAGGACTAAACTGTGAGAAACCCCAACAGCAAGAGAAAAAGAAGAAGTAGAGCCAGCAAATGACACATTGAAAGAGCAGCCAGAGAGACAAAACCAGCAGAGTAGTGCCCTTAATGGGGTTGTCCCATCTCAGACAATGGGAGCAGGGGTGTAGCTATAGGGGGTACAGAGGTAGCAGTCGCTACTGGGCCCAGCCTGAGAGGCCCAAAGACCTTTGTGCCACATAAGAAGACACTGGTATTATAGAAGGTGCATGCTGGTCAAGTTACACCTCTGGCTGGAATGAAAGGGTTAGGGTCAAGAATTTGGCATATGTGCTTCCCTGGCCCTGGCCACAAAGCACTGACAAAAGGGGGGTCCAAAGCTGAAGTCTCGCACCAGGGCCCATGAGCCTTAAGCTATGCCCCTGAATGGGGGCATATCGCTAGGATATGTCCCCATTGTCTTATAGGTGCGGGTCCCACCGCTGGGACCGAATCTATATTGAGAACAAAGCGGGGAGCTCTGTGCCTGGAGGACCCTGGGTTTCACGGGGCCTGGCCACCACCAGACGCAGCTTCCCGCTACGCTCATAGAAATGAATGGGAGCGCACCGCGCAAGCGCGGCCACCACTCCCGTTGATTTCTATGGAGCCGACGGAAATAGCCGAGCTAGTGCTCGGCTATTTTCGGTGGCCCCATAGAAATGAATGGAGTGTGGCTGCGCATGCGCAGTGTGCCCTCTCTTTTGGGGCGCCGTTCTCGATATAGGTGCGCGTCTCAGCGGTGGGACCCGCACCTATAAGACGATGGGGGCATATTCTAGCATAATGCCCCCATTGTCTGAGATGGGATAACCCCTTTAAGACCAATAGATTGAAGCACAGTCAAGAGTTAGTGGTCTTCAGTGTCAAATGCAGCAGAGAGATCCAGAAGAATTAGTAGAGAGTAGTTACTAGTGTTGAGCTAATTGAGCTTCGGATCTGAAGACAATTCGGTCAAACACTTTGATTTTAAGGCTGTCTCTGTACAGCATTAAAATGTATTGGCTCCGTGGAGCCAAATTTCATTTCACCCGAAGTTGCGCAAGACTTCAGTGAATTAATTCCGTATTCATTTCTGCATCTTTAAAATTAGGAATCCAAGCCAAGTTTGGTACTGGCTGGTACCTTGGTACCAAACCCACTCGAAGTTTTGCGTGACTTTGGGTGAAACAAATTTTGCCTACACATAGGCAATCCATTTTAATGCCATATGGAGACAGGTCTCAGACAGCATTAAAACCGAAGTGTTTGAATGAATCAACTTGAAATCTCTGATCTGAAAACTCGATTCGCTCAAGCCTAGTAGTTACCTTTGAATTTGGCTGTCAGGAAGTCATTTGTCACTTTGGTAAAGGCACTCTACTTTGGTAGAGTGTATTGAGTTGAAACCAGATTGTGAAGTGGTCCTGGGCCTGCACATCTGATATTGTATCCGGTCCGTATTACGGACAAGAATAGTACTGTTCTATTAGGGGCCAGCTGTTATGTTCCGCAAAATACGGAATGCACACGGATGCCATCCGTTGTTTTTGCGGCTCCGCAATTTGCGGACCGCAAAACACAACGTTCGTGTGAAAGAGGCCTTAATGTCAGGATAGTTAAAATCCCCTATAAGTGCTTGCTGTCGTTCCTGTTTGTTGCAACGTTTCATACTCTACCTGTTCAGCTATGTTAGGTGGTTTATAAAAAGTTCCAATTAATAGTTTGCTATTGTTAATGAATATTAACTCATAAGGACTCCACACTGTGAAAACCTTCCCCAACCCCTACCGTATAACCTTCTACATTTGTTACAGAGTCATGGCTCTTATCCAGCCATGTTTCTGTTATGCACACTACTGTGTATCATGATTAATGTCTGTCATTAAAATTTCCATACATTTTATTTACCAGACTCTTTGTATTCGCCAGCAGACACTTGATGTTACCAACAGCAGTTTTTTTTCCTAGGTGTACACTTATTCCTAGTCCTCTCCTTACTATCTTCACTAACTATAGCCCTAACCAAATCCCCCATTATCCCCTTCTATATCACACTCTTGGTCTACTTTATCTACCCCCATATTGACCATCCCCCCAGATCCTAGTTTAAAAGCTCATCCAGCTGTCTAACCATTTTCCCCTAGCACAGCTGGACCCTCCCCATTAAGGTGCAGCCCATCACTACTGTAGAACCTGTAGCTGACAGCCAAGTTCTCCATGAACCCAAACCCTTCCTTCCTGTACCAACTTCTGAGCCACTTATTTAATTCCCTAAGCTCCCGCTGTCTCTCTAGTGACGCTCATAGTACTCAGTTGGTCCTGGACTTGAGCGTCTCTCCTAGTTCCCTAAAATAATTTTTATGGACCCTCCATCACCCCCTGAGTTTGTCTTTGGTACCAATGTGTACCATGACCGCTGTGTCTTCCCCAGCCCCACCCAACAATCTGTCTATCCAATCCTCAATATGCTATCCTGAGCACCACACACTGTTCGGCATTCATGGTTTTGGTGACATATGACTCTGTCTGCCTAATAATAGAGTCCTCTACCACCAGCATCTGTCTGACCTTTGATGCACTCCTTCTCCCAACCTTCTTGTAGCAGTCATCCTCCTGGTTTCTAGTAGCAACACCCTGGGCTTGCATCCGTAATGACAGCCAAACAGGCATATTAACTAGGGTGTGCCATTTCAAGACTAGCCTCCCTGGCACTTTTGTCCCTACTTTTCCTGTTACTCAGCTACTCAGAGTTATCGCAAGGAGAGGCAAACAGGGCACGTGTCCTGGGTGCAGAGGTGTACCTGGACAGTTGAATTAGATGGTGAAGCAGGGAGCCATCTGCTCCCTGCTTCATAGTTCAGCTGAGCTGCAGTGCTCCCCAGTATCCACACGTCCTGCTGCTAAGCTTTGTGGGAGGAGTATGCAGGACTGAGAATCAGCCTCCTACACAGCCCAACAGTGCGATGTGTGTGTGA
This sequence comes from Rhinella marina, assembly GCA_900303285.1. Lineage (NCBI taxonomy): Eukaryota > Metazoa > Chordata > Amphibia > Anura > Bufonidae > Rhinella > Rhinella marina. The sequence goes on from ONZH01025844.1 coordinate 172,245, forward strand.
CCGCATTGTGTTGCTGCTAGGGAACGCTGGATGTGCCTGATCATAGGGGAAACAGGTTAGTGTTCACTGTTTTTTTTTAACCTTATTAATGGAGGTGGAGGGAGCACTCCTGAAAACGGCAACATATGGGCATTAGTACTGTAGGGGCCACAATGAGGGCATTACTACTGTGAGGGGGAACAATGTGGACATTACTACTGTGAGGGGGGGGCAATGTAGGCATAACCACTGTGAGGGTGCACAATGTGAGCATTACTACTGTGAGAGATGCACAATGTGGGCATAACTATTGTGAGGGAGGCACAATGTAGGCATTACTACTGTGAGGGGGCAGAATGTGGGCATAACGGTTGTGAGGGGCAGAAAGTGGGCATTGCTACTGTGAGAGGGCAGAATGTAGGCATAACTACTGTGATGGGACAAAATGTGGGCATTACTATCGTGAGGGAACAATATGGGCGTAACTACTCTGAGGGGGTACAATGTTGAAATAAGTACTGTGGGAGGGCACAATGTGGACATTACTACTGTGATGGGAGACAATGTGGGCATTACTACTGTGAGGGTTCACAATGTGAGCATTACTACTCTGAAGAAGGTACAATGTGGGTATTATTACTGTGAGGGGGGCACAATGTGGGCATTACTACTGTGAGGGTGAAGAATGTAGGCATTACTACTGTGAGGGAACAATATAGGCATAACTACTGTGAGGGGGCACAATGTGGACATACGTACTGTGAGGAGGGCACAATGTGGATATTACTACTGTGAGAGGCACAATGTTGCATTAGTACTGTGAGGGGGCACCATGTGGACATTAGTACTGTGAGGGGGCACAATTTGGGCATTAGTATTGTGAAGGGATAGTATGTGGATAATACTACAGTAAGGGGCACATTTTGGGCATAAATACTGTGAGGGGGCATAAGGTGTGCATAACTACTGAGTGGTAGCACTAAGGGGAAGCCAGTGCCCTAGATTACACTGTTATACCACTGGGATGGCTAGGACTTACAGGACCAGTACAGCACCCCCTGCTGGGGATTTCACATGTACAGTTACCATCCCTTCCTTATGTAATTATTCTTTTTGCTCTATTCCCACAGTGACCTTGTTTTTGGTCCAGTGGACATTGTGCCAACACACCAGCAAATCCCTGTATATGGTAAGACCAGTTGGTTTTTTTCATTTATTACAAGGTATATTGGTACTGCTGTGTACCCTATGATTTTTTCATGTGTACATATTATTTACAAAGACCGGCTTTTTGCGACAATCTTTGTTCTCCCTCTGCACTGCCAGAGGCTTGTGCGTCTGGAGTAAAATCTACTCAGGCCCTTGATTGGATTCGTTTTTGCTCCTCTTTTACATTTGTTTTCAGGTGTAAAAGATAATAAATGTATCCTGCCCCGTCACACAGTTAGCACTCCTAGTTGCAAAAAGGGGACCTGCGACTTTTTTTACTTCTAAAACAGGTATAAAAATATTCTTAAGGATATTAATAAAAGTTATGTTTTAAGCTGTTCACCCATAACCCTAAGGGGACTGCATGAGATTAAAGGCGTATTCCAGTAAAGTAACTTAATTTTTGAAAAACTGCATTAAGGCGCAAGCTGTGACCCAACCAGAACCCATACCTATACATATAACCAGAGCTTCATTTTACCTTGTAATCCATTTGTCTAGCCCCTATGTGAGCCTGCAACACACTGAGAGTATCATGGTGTCATCTTCCCTCACAAAACTACAAATCCCCACAATCCCGAGCTTTCCTGCTGTGAGTTTGTGCTTGTTCATGAGTGTTGATATTTATTGATTGGCTGCCTGATATTACAGTCCAGACACACTCCTATTCTCAGTAATCAGCAGCACACTAACATTTAGCTAGAGCATTGATAGCAACACACTGAGCATGCTCGACCTAACAAAGGCTCAGAACTACAGGTCGATGCCATAGTAATTTATGAGGAAACACAGTGGATAGCAGATGAAGAAAACTACTTTTATAACTACTGAACCGTAAATATGTGAAATTCACATTATATTAGGTAATCATTGATGATGAATTAGTCTAAAACATAAGTTATATTTATGGCAACTGGAATACCCCTTTAAGTATAGTTATGCATTGAGAGTAGTTAGAGGCGTGGCTTAGTATAAAAAATTTGCAGCATCGCTCTGCGCTGATCTACCATAATAAACTTGGGTAGTAAGTGTGTGTGGGGTGGGGACAGAGGCGTAGTTACCGGGGGGGGGCAGGGGGGCGCGACGGCTCCGGGCCCAGTGCCTCTGGGGGACCCAGCAGGGATGGCCTTAGTACAATCAGCCTGGCCTGGGACATTCTGCTCTAGGCACAGTTGCAGGCCCAGACTGGCCATCTGCCGGACCGGGCATTTGCCCGGTGGGCTGCACTATATTTTGAAAAAGTGGGCCGCCCAGCGCAAATATCAGCCCATCCAGCCACATAAGGTTAAAATAAAAACCTTTCTTACCTGTCCTGCGCTGCGGCTGCCCTCCAGTCCGGCACTCCACTCTCTTCCCTGGCCGGTGCGCACTATGATCTGAGGTCTGTTGGGGGCACATTCTTCTGATCTGAGGTCTGATGGGGGAACATTCTGCTGATCTGAGGTCTGATGGGGGCACATTCTGTTGATCTGAGGTCTGATGGGGGCACAGTAGGCTGATCTGAGGTCTGATGGGGGCATCTGAGGTCTGATGGAGGCTTAATCTATACTTCACCCCTCCCCCCAATTAACAATTCAGACCACCTAAACAATGTTGTCTTCATTAGTTTAACTATAGCTCCTTATGGCCCAGACAGCCATGCGGTAATTGAAAGAAGCCAGGCCACGTCACAAACACGCCGTATGGAGATGTCCTAAAAGTGCTGCAGACCTAGGTCACACCGGAGTCACAGGGAGCTCACACACAGCTCACAGAGGGGGCACACACCAGGAGCAGAGGGGACACAGGAGGCTCAGGGAGCACACACAACTCACACAGGAAGCGCGTACAGAGGGGGAACTGGGATCTCACAGAGGAGGCGCAGGGAGGTGACAGAGGGGGCGCGGGGGCTGACAGAGGGGGCTCGGGGAGCTGACAGAGGGGGTGCGGGGAGCTGACAGAGGGGGCGCGGGGAGATGACAGAGGGAGTGCGGGGAGCTGACAGAGGGGGCACGGGGGGCTGACACAGGGGGCACTGGGATCTCAGAGAGGAGGCACAGGGAGCTGACAGAGGGGCCAGGGGGGCTGACAGAGGGGGCGCTGGATCTCACAGAGGAGGCGCTGGGATCTCACAGAGGAGGCGCTGGGATCTCACAGAGGAGGCGCTGGGATCTCACAGAGGAGGCGCTGGGATCTCACAGAGGAGGCGCTGGGATCTAACAGAGGAGGCGCTGGGATCTCACAGAGGAGGCGCTGGGATCTCACAGAGGAGGCGCTGGGATCTCACAGAGGGGGCGTTGGGATCTCACAGAGGGGGCACTGGGATCTCACAGAGGGGGCGCTGGGATCTCACAGAGGGGGCGCAGGGAGCTGACAGAGGGGGCGCAGGGACCTGACAGAGGGGGCGCAGGAAGCTGACAGAGGGGGCGCAGAAGGCTGACAGAGGGGGCGCAGAAGGCTGACAGAGGGGGCGCAGAAGGCTGACAGAGGGGGCGCAGAAGGCTGACAGAGGGGGCGCAGAAGGCTGACAGAGGGGGCGCAGGGAGATGACAGAGGGGGCGCAGGGAGATGACAGAGGGGGTGCAGAAGGCTGACAGAGGGAGTGCAGGGAGATGACAGAGCTCACAGAGGGGGCTGACAGAGGGCGTGCAGAGAGATGACAGAGCTCACAGAGGGGGCTCAAGGGAGATCAGTGACGATCAGTACATGAGGTTAGTGCAGGGCTGTTACAATAAGAGTGGTGTGACCCAAGCAGCCCTGCACCCCCCTCTTCCACCTACACTTTCTGGATAGACTTACCTGCTGGAATTTTCTACTGTCGTGAAGCACAATATGTGACTAGAAAACAATCTCAGAATGGCCTGGATAAGTAAAAGCGTTCCAAAGTTATTACCACATGAAGTGACACATGTCAGATTAGCAAAAAATGGCCTGGGAAGGAAGGTGAAAACAGGCCCGGGGTTGAAGGGGTTAATGGCTTAATTTGCTGTTTACTAAAATTCCTAGGTCCTTTTCATGTCAGAGTTAACCAATGTTATATCTTTTTGTTTGAATCCTGAAATGTAGCAAAAGGTTGAAAAGTTCCAGGGGTCCGAATACTTTTGCAAGGCACTGTAAGTGAACCTGCTGAAATTAACCATTACTCCTGCTTTTTTATTACAGCAATGTATCATTGGAATGACACAGAAATATTGATCAGACCATGTGTATTCTATCATTTTATAAGCTGCTAATCTGTAGTTAGAATTAGAACAACAGCTATACAGCGATGGGCAAGCACCATACCCACAGTGGTGTGTGAAAAAAATCAATACTAACACTGACAGCTACACACACCACAATATAGTGTACAAATAAAATATAATGCTTTATTAGACCATGTTAAAATCAGACAGACAAAATCAAGTAAAAGGTGGCAATTACAAAAAAGTACTGCCTATAGTGGTAATCACAAATTAAGACTGTTGAATGCTATACAGGTGCACTGGACAATTAATGATCATGTTAGGTCCAGTTAGCACAAAACAACATAGTTACATAACACAATAATAGCAATGTGCAAACTACTTTATAATAATCCAATAAAGGCATAAAAACATATTGCAGTATTAAAAAAATCAATACAGACCACTAATCAATTCCACACCAACGTACATTTCGCCTGTAGATTTTTTTGCAGGGGATGCCAATATTGTGTTAACTCTGTTGTTTTGTGCTACCTGGTCCTAACATGACCATGAATTGTCCAATACTCCAATATGGCATTCAGGAGTCTTAAAGGGATTTATTGGTAATAATGATTTATTATAATCTAACACCCACAGGCTGCCTCCTGAAACAGAAAATTCTTACTTACCTGCTCCCCGCTGCTTCAGTGCTGCATTCGCTGTGTCCATGTTCCAGTCCATGGAGAATTTACATCTGCTGAAGCTTATAATAGCCACTAGTGATGAGTAGTCTTGAGTGAATCGAAGCATCCAAAGCCGAATTTGATCCGGAAAAATTTTGCTGCGAGGCCAAATGTCCTCGCACTTCATGGTAACGAATTGGATTTTTGCTGCACATGTAAGACAGTGAAAGTGAGAAGCCCAGGAATGCGATATGACCCATAATGTCGTGCAGTTAGCCAGTCAGAAGACCTCCTGTGATTACACAGCCCTATAAAAAGCCTCACCCCGGGCGGTCTCTGCCATTTCACTATGGGGTGAGCTTAGGGAGAGACGTGACAAGCGCTTATATGCTACGGGCAGTGTTTTATAGCACTTTTATTTGGATAGGGAGAGTGCAGGGACAGTGCAAGGACAGTGCAAGTACAGTGCAGGGAGATTAAAGGGAGAGTTGTTAGACACTGTAGGGAAAACATGGTTGAGTGTAATAGCCATGTGCATCTTGTTCACCTGCTTTCACAATCTCAGTTAATCTGTTAGTTTATATATAGGATTACTGTGCCACAGTATTAAAAGGCAGTCTAATATATCAGCATCTGCGTCCTGTTGAACTGCTGACACATTTGCAGTTAATGTCTTACTTTATACTGTATGTAGAATTACTGTGCCTCAGTATTAAAGGGCGGTCTAAAATATTGCCGTCTGCATCGTGTTGAACTGCTGAAACAATCCCTGCTAATCTCTTATTTTTATATATAGAATTACTGTGCCTCAGTATTAAAGGGCAGTGTAATTTATTGCCGTCTGCATCCTGTTAGACTGCTGACACATTTGTAGTTAATCTCTTACTTTATATACAGAATTACTGTGCCTCAGCATTAAAGGGTGGTCTATTATATCACCGTCAACATCTTGTTGAACTGCTGACACATTCGCAATTAATCTTTTATTTTATATATACAATAACTGTGCTGCAGTAGTAAAGGGCAGTATAAAATATCGCCGTGTACATCTTGTTGAACTGCTGACACATTCGCAGTTAATCTGTTACATTACTGTACAATATGGACAACAGACAGTTGCCTGGGCCCTCCAAATGAACAGGCAGTGGCAAAAATGTTGCTGTAACCAGCACAAGTAGCAGCAGCAGCAAAAGGGTTGATGGTGGGAGAAGCTGCAGCAGCAGGTCAGACCTGCCACTGTCATCCAGAGGTTATGTTTTGACCAACAATCCAGCTGTACTGGAATAGTTGACTCTTCAACATCATCTCTGGTAACAACAGATACACACAGCCAGGAATCAGTGAGTTCCTGTGACACCACGCTTAGTTGGCATGGCCCAGGAACTGCCACTGTGTCTTCACCTGTCCTGAACCTGCCTCTTGCTTATGCTGCTCCTTCTGCTATCCAAATAATGTATGCTACTGGCTCTGCTCTGCTTTTCATTGAGGATGAGCTTTTTGAGGACAGTTAGCAGTTACAGGCCAGTGCAGACTTGGAGAGAAGGTCCATTGTAGATTCCTCTAGGCATGCAACTACCGATGACAGCTGGATGGGAGCACATGTTGCGAGAGGTCAGTGACATTCACAAGAGACAGGTAAAGGTGACATTAGTGAGGAACAAACCGATGTACATGTAGATGTAGTTGATCTCACGTGCAAGCCAAGTGATGAAGAGGCATCGTCATCGACAGCATGGTGGAAGCATGCCCATGAGGCAGCAGGGTGGAAGCTTGCCCGTAAGACAGCAAGGTGTCAGCGTGCCTATGAGACAGCAGGATAAAAGCAGTGGGAGATCTGCAGCCAAAAGCGGGACTGGCACACTGTCTGCTATTCAGGAGACTACCTGTGAGGAACTCATCAGCAGTGCACGGGTTTATAAAAGCAGCAGCAGGCAGACATCACGCAGTGGTGGAGGAAAAGTCACTGGCAGATGTTAGACTGGTGGTATGCACGATATGCGGGCAGGTGAGGCACAGCCAGAGTACTAATGTTGGCACCACGGAACTCCGTCAACTATACTCAACTCCAAAGTGGAATTCCATCCAAAGTTTAGAAAAATTTTGATTCACCATGAATTCGAATTTCCTAACGCTTTGTCTGGTGATGATCGAAGTTTTCAAAAATTCGATTTGGCTGCTTCACCTAACTTTGACAAGAAATTTGATTAGTTACAAATTAGTTCATAACGAATTGCATTCCATAGGGCAGGCACAATGACGGGGAGCGGCTTATCACGCCGCCCCTCATCATTTAACCCCTCATATGCCTCATTTAATGCTGATCGTGGCATCTGAGAGTCACATTCAGCCTATAGGGGGTTAATCAGGGGTTAAAACAAAAAAATAAATACTCTCCTCATCCATTTGATAGAGGAGATGCTGTTGCAGCCATCTTGATTGAAGAAAATGTGCCAATTCTTGTGCATAATGATGATGCTATGTCATCACGCTGGGAGGACATGGTGACACCAACACTAAAGAAATTACAGCCCCCGGCCTGCGTGATGATGTGGTGATGTCATACGTCAGCACGGGAGAGAATTTGCACATTTTCCTCAATCAAGATGGCTGCAACAACCTCTCCATGATCAAATGGAGGTGAGTATTTATTTATTTTTTTTAAAGAGCACCTGTCACCACTCCTGACATGCCTGTTTTGATAGCTTTATGCATTCCCCATGTAATAACGATTCTGCAGCATCTATTCTTATGGGTCTATGTTGTGCTATTCCTTTATTATTCCTACTAAAAGTTATGAATGAATTGCTAGCAGTCTGCAGTAAGGGTACACAGGGGTGGTAACCAGTTGGGGGAGGGGGGGGTGAACCCGTCCAGACTCACTCTATCCAATCAGTGCTGCCATTTTCAGTCTGTGCAGGTACACACCCTCATCTGGTTACCACCCCTTTGTACCCTTACTGCAGACTGCTAGCAATTCATATATAACTTCTAGTAGAAATAAAAAAAGGAATGGCTCAACATAGAGCCATAAGACTAGATGCTATATAATTGTTATTACATGGGGAATGCATGAATCTATTAAAACAGACAGGAGTGGTGAAAGGTCCTCTTTAAGCAACTTTAGGCAAAATTGACTTGTTACCACAAAGTGCCAAGAAATTTGGATTTGTGGCAAATCAAATTTTTCCTTAAATTCGAATCGAATTCCATTTCGTTAACTTCGATTCATTCAACACTAATAGCCACATTACCGATGAGCCAGTTATTGGCTCCATGGAGCGGAACATGAACACAGTACGGAGGACCAGAGTGGCCTGTCCTGTCTTAGAATATGAGCAGGACTGGTCAACTCCAATCGCAGAGCTCCTCGAGGGGGGGGGGCGTGATGGGGCCTCACTACACATTACGATCTTGCACTTGCATATACTACATATTGGTGAGTTTTCTTTTCAGGCTGTTCAGCCATGATGGCATATCATAGGCAGGATCAGATCACTACCATCTATCGTAAAGTAGTGTTGTGAGTCCCCGCCATCTAACTCTCCCTACACAAACCCAAAAAACCCTTTAATATGTGATTACCACTAGAAGCAGTTCCTTTTTGTAAGTGATTGCCACCTTTTATTTGATTTTGTCTGATTTTAACATGGTCTAATAAATCATTATGTTTTATGTTTGTAGTACAGTATATTGTGGTGTGTCTTTCTGTTAGGTGTTAGTTTTTAGCTAACTGCAGATTAATACTAACATAAACTAACATAAAATCAAACAGATGACTTGACTATTAGAAAATAAAATAAAAAAAAACGGCATGCCATAAAATAGTAGAAGTATAATTTCTTAGTGGCTTTTAACCCCTTCAACCCCGGGTTTGTTTTCACCTTCCTGACCAGGCCATTTTTTGCAAACCTGACGTGTCACTTTATGTGGTAATAACTTTGGAACGCTTTTACTTATCCAAGCCATTCTGAGACTGTTTTCTCATCAAATATTGTGCTTCACGACAGTAGTAAATTTGTGGCAAAATATTTCATTTTTATTTATAAAAAATACCAAATTTACCAAAAATTTGGAAAAAATTCAAAATTTCCAAATTTCAATTTCTCTACTTTCAAAATATATAGTAATACCTCCAAAAATCGTTATTATTTTACATTCCCCATATGTCTTCTTTATGTTGGCATCATTTTATAAATGTCATTTTACTTTTTTGGGACATTAGAAGGCTTAGAAGTAGGGATGAGCGAACTTTTGAAAAGTTCGTTTCGGTTCGGTTCGGCGAACTTTCGTGAAATTCGGATTCGTACGAACCGAACCTAAAACGAACCTTGCTATAACGGCTGAATAATTGCAGCTACAATAGTGGGAGTCTGAGAAGGTATAGTTTTGTTTAGTTGCAGTTTCTATTACAATGAAAAAAGTTGAAAAAATCAAAATGCAAAAATAGTCGTCGACAGCCAGGTCGACAACATTTGACAGCATTGAAGATGTCCGCTGGAGCAGTCCATGTCATGCCAGAGCACCAAAAACACACGGTAGATCATGGCACCAGCCCAAGAATAGGCTGCGTTGAAGTCGATGCGGTCTCAGTGACATCACAGGTCAGAAGACAGACAGGCGTACTCCAGCACTTGTATAGCACCCAGTCCAGTATAGTTGAGAAGAGACAATTGACGGAGGAGGAGGAGGCGGCAGCACTTGTATAGCACCCAGTCCAGTATAGTTGAGAAGAGACAATTGACAGAGGAGGAGGCGGCAGCACTTGTATAGCACCCAGTCCAGTATAGTTGAGAAGAGACAATTGACGGAGGAGGAGGAGGCGGCAGCACTTGTATAGCACCCAGGCCAGTATGGGGTGGACTACAGTACCCAGAAAGATTATCAAAATTAGGCTTATTCACTTTAGAAAAAAGACGACTGAGGGGAGATCTAATAACTATGTATAAATATATCAGAGGTCAGTACAGAGATCTCTCCCACGATCTATTTATCCCCAGGACTGTGACTGTGACGAGGGGCCATCCTCTGCGTCTGGAGGAAAGAAGGTTTGTACACAAACATAGAAGAGGATTCTTTACGGTAAGAGCAGTGAGACTATGGAACTCTCTGCCTGAGGAGGTGGTGATGGTAAGTTCACTAAAAGAGTTCAAGAGAGGCCTGGATGTATTTTTGGAGGGTAATAATATTACAGGTTATAGTTACTAGAGAGGGGTCGTTGATCCAGGGAGTAATTCTGATTGGAGTCGGGAAGGAATTTTTTTCCCTAAAGTGGGGAAAACTAGCTTCTACCTCACAGGGTTTTTTTGCCTTCCTCTGGATCAACTTATAGGAAAACAGGCCGAACTGGATGGACAGATGTCTTTTTTCGGCCTTGTAAACTATGTTACTATGTTACTATGTTACTAGTATAGTTGAGAAGAGACAACTGACGGAGGAAGAGGCGGCAGCACTTGTATAGCACCCAGGCCAGTATAGTTGAGAAGAGACAATTGACGGAGAAGCAGGAGGCGGCAGCACTTGTATAGCACCCAGTCCAGTATAGTTGAGAAGAGACAATTGACGGAGGAGCAGGCGGCAGCACTTGTATAGCACCCAGGCCAGTATAGTTGAGAAGAGACAATTGACGGAGGAGGAGGAGGCGGCAGCACTTGTATAGCACCCAGGCCAGTATAGTTGAGAAGAGACAATTGACGGAGGAGGAGGCGGCAGCACTTGTACAGCACCGAGTCCAGTATAGTTGAGAAGAGACAATTGACGGAGGAGGAGGAGGCGGCAGCACTTGTATAGCACCCAGTCCAGTATAGTTGAGAAGAGACAATTGACGGAGGAGGAGGCGGCAGCACTTGTATAGCACCCAGGCCAGTATAGTTGAGAAGAGACAAGTTGAGGAGGCAGCTTCAGCAGCTCTTGATTGCACCCAGTATGTTTCCAAATAGACAATTGACGGTGGGGGCAATAGTAGGAGCAGTATTCTTTTGGACCCAGAAGGGCCTAGTACAGAGAACTGAAGTTGGAAGCTAAGAATATCCACGCTTGTAAAAATCAGTTTTTATACATGACAAAATGTTGATGTAGAGTTCAGCACAGGACAGTCAACCTTAAAAAAAAAAACCCTGTAACATTACAGCTAGTCTAGTAGGATACGGATACGGTTAAATAGACAGCTAACCTCACCCACAGAATCCATGAGGTGAATAAAGGACATTTAAAAAGGCACAGATTCAAGAAGGCTTTACGCCAGCTCCATTATCCAAAAATACGTGTCCAATTTTCATGAAATGGACACCTCACTGGCACTCGCTTTACAAATTGACGCAACTACTCTGGTGTCAAACCTGTTGAATCTGGGCCTATGGCTGTTGGCGAGACATATATATATATCTTTGTTACACCAGTTTGATGTCCTAACCGAGTGCAGCGCCCAACCCAATGGATGTATGCTTTTGTGTTTTTTTAGTGCTGTCACCAGCTGGCTTAAAGGGAACCTGTCATCTTGGAACCCCCCCTGAACTAGAGTAAGCGTTGTATAGTGTAAGTGATGCTGAATCCGAATATGTAAGTTTTACCTTCATACTCACTTCCATTCTGACGCTGTGCTCCCACAAACCTGCAGTAAAATGCACTCATTGGACTCTTCTTTGAGTCCTCTCCATTATGTGAGTGAGCACCGGAGTCCACTGAGTGCATTTTACTGCAGGTTTGTGGGAGTACAGCGTCGGAATGGAAGTGAGTATGAAGATAAAACTTACATATTCGGATTCAGCATCACTTACACTATACAACGCTTACGCTAGTTCAGGGGGTGTTTCGAAGATGACAGGTTCCCTTTAAAGGATAAGTCCGGGCAATTTATAAGTTTCTGGTTCAAGTAAGGGCACAGAAAGTTATTAATTGCCTGGACTTATCTTTTTAAAGTGGGTAGGGGAAAAACCCCTGATGGGGTATGGGAGTGACCTTCCCGCCCTCTCTTTTGGTCACTCCCAAAAAACCTCACCCTATGGGTACATTCACATGGGGCTGCGGGTCTGCTGAGTAAAATCCACAGGGCATTTTATACCGTTCACCAAACGGCGTTCAGTACTATGGTGCCGTCCGGGACATACGCAGTTCTGCGCTGAACTGGGTATTTGCGTCCAGC
>ONZH01025845.1:0-27684 GCA_900303285.1 Rhinella marina
TCCTCTATCATATAACATATATATCACACATCTCCATCTTATCATATAACATATATATCACACGCTCCTCTATCTCATCATCATATAACATATATATCACACAGCTCTTCTATCATCATAACATATATATCACACAGCTCCTCTATAATATAACTATATCATATAACATATATATCACACGCTCCTCTATCATATAACATATATATCACACAGCTCCTATCATATCATATATACACACAGCTCCTCTATCATATAACATCACACAGCTCCTCTATCATATAACATATATATCACACAGCTCCTCTCATATATCATTATAACACATCACCAGCTCTTCTTACATATAATATATATCACACAGCTTCTATCTATGAATAACATATATATCACACAGCTCTTCTATCATATAACATATATATCACACAGCTCTCTATCATATAACAATATATCACACAGCTCTCTATCATATAACATCATATCATTATAACATATATATCACATCAGCTCCTCTCATCATATCAATCCTCTATATACATATAATCACACAGCTCCTCTATCAATATAACTAATATATCACACAGCTCTTCTAATCATATCAACATATATATCACACATCTCTATCTACTATCATATACACATATATATCACACAGCTCCTCTATCATATAACATATTATATCACACAGCTCCTCTATCATATAAAATATATATCACACATCCCTCATATCATATAAACATATATCACACAGCTCCTCTTCATATAACATATATCACACAGCTCCTCTATCATATAACATATATATCACACAGCTCCTCTATATAACATATATATCACACAGCTTTCTATCATATAACATATATATCACACAGCTCCTCTATCATATAACATATATATATCACAGCTCTCTATCATATAACATATATATCACACAGCTTCCTCATATCCATATCATACAACATATATAATATAACACCACAGCTCTTCTATCATATAACATATATATCAACAGCTCCTCATCATTATAATAATATATCACACAGCTCCTCTATCATATAACATATATAGTCACACAGCTCCTCTATCATATAACATATATATCCACACAGCTCCTCTTCATATAATTAATATATCACACAGCTCCTCTATCAGTATATACAACCAATCATCACACAGCTCCTCTATCATTAACATATATATCACACAGCTCCTCTATCATATAAACATATATCACAGCTCCTCTATCATATAACATATATATCACACAGCTCCTCTATCATATAACATATATATCACACAGCTCCCTATCATATAACATATATATCACACCTCCTCTAGCTCCTCTATCATATAACATATATTATCACACTCTTCATTATCTTCATCCTCTATCATATAACATATATATCACACAGCTCCTCTATCATATAACATATATATCACACAGCTCTCTAATCATATCACTCACAGCTCTTCTATCTATCATATAACATATATATAACATATCTCTATCATATAACATATAATCAACACAGCTCCTCTATCATATAACATATATATCACACAGCTCCTCTATATATATATACATATATATAACACACAGCTCTTCTATCATATAACATATATATCACACAGCTCCTCTATCATATAACATATATATCACACAGCTCTCTATCATATAACATATATATCACACAGCTCCTCTATCATATAAACATATATATCACACAGCTCCTCTATCATATAACATATATATCACACAGCTCCTCTATCATATAACATATATATATCAACAGCTCTCTATCATATAACATATATCACACAGCTCCTCTATCATATAACATATATATCACACAGCTCCTCTATCATATAACAATATATCACACAGCTCCTCTATCATATAACATATATATCACACAGCTCCTCTATCATATAACATATATATCACACAGCTCCTCTATCATATAACATATATGCTCCTCTATCATATAACATATATATCACACACAGCTCTCCTCTATCATATAACATATATATCACAGCACACAGCTCCTCTATCATATAACATATATATCACACAGCTCCTCTATCATATAACATATATATCACACAGCTCTTCTATCATTAACATATATATCACACAGCTCCTCTATCATATATAACATATATATCACACAGCTCCTCTATCATATAACATATATATCACACAGCTCCTCTATCATATATCACACAGCTATCATATAACACATATCAACAGCTCCTCTATCACATCATATAATCACACAGCTCCTCTATCATATAACATATATATCACACAGCTCCTCTATCATATAACATATATATCACACAGCTCCTCTATCATATAACATATATATCACACAGCTCTTCTATCATATAACATTATATATCACACCAGCTCCTCTATCATCATATATAACATATATATCACACAGCTCTTATCATATAACATATATATCACACAGCTCCTCTATCATATAACATATATATCACACAGCTCCTCTATCATATAACATATATTCACACAGCTCCTCTATCATATAACATATATATCACACAGCTCCTCTATCATATAACATATATATCACACAGCTCCTCTATCATATAACATATATATCACACAGCTCCTCTATCATATATACATATATATATCACACAGCTCCTCTATCATATAACATATATATCACACAGCTCCTCTATCATATAACATATATATCACACATATCATATAACACACAGCTCCTCTATCATATAACATATATATCACACAGCTCCTCATATAACATATAATCACACAGCTATATATAACATATATTCACACAGCTCTTCTATCATATAACATATATCACACAGCTCCTCTATCATTATAACATATATATCACACAGCTCCTCTATCATATAACATATATATCACACAGCTCCTCTATCATATAACACACAGCTCCTCTATCATATAACATCACACACAGCTATCATATAACAGCTCCTCTATCATATAACATATATATCACACAGCTCCTCTATCATATAACATATATATCACACAGCTCCTTCTATCATATAACATATATATCACACAGCTCCTCTATCATATAACATATATATCACACAGCTCCTCTATCATATAACATATATATCACACAGCTCCTCTATCATATAACATATCATATCACACACAGCTCCTCTATCATATATACATATATCACACAGCCTCCTCTATCATATAACATATATATCACACAGCTCCTCTATCATATAACATATATATCACACAGCTCTCTATCATATAACATATATATCACACAGCTCCTCTATCATATAACATATATATCACACAGCTCCTCTATCATATAACACATATATCACACAGCTCCTCTATCATATAACATATAACATATATATATCACACAGCTCTCTCTATCATATAACATATATATCACACAGCTCCTCTATCATATAACATATATATCACAAGCTCCTCTATCATATAAATATTATCACACAGCTCCTCTATCATATAACATATATATCACACAGCTCCTCTATCATATAACATATATATCACAACAGCTCCTCTATCATATAACATATATAATCACACAGCTCCTCTATCATATAACACATATATCAACACAGCTCCTCTATCATATAACATATATATCACACAGCTCCTCTATCATATAACATATATATCACACAGCTCCTCTATCATATAACATATATATATATCACACAGCTCTCTATCATATAACATATATATCACACAAGCTCCTCTATCATATAACATGTATATCACACAGCTCCTCTATCATATAACATGTATATCACACAGCTCCTCTATCATATAACATATATATCACACAGCTCTTCTATCATATAACATATATATCACACAGCTCTTCTATCATATAACATATATATCGCACAGCTCCTCTATCATATAACATATATATCACACAGCTCCTCTATCATATAACATATATATCACACAGCTCCTCTATCATATAACACATATATCACACATCTCCTCTATCATATAACATATATATCACACAGCTCCTCTATCATATAACATATATATCACACAGCTCCTCTATCATATATAACATTATATATAATCACACAGCTCCTCTATCATATAACACATATATCACACAGCTCCTCTATCATATAACACATATATCACACAGCTCCTCTATCATATAACATATATATCACACAGCTCCTCTATCATATAACATATATATCACACAGCTCCTCTATCATATAACATATATATCACACAGCTCCTCTATCATATAACATATATATCACACAGCTCCTCTATCATATAACATATATATCACACAGCTCCTCTATCATATAACACATATATCACACAGCTCCTCTATCATATAACATATATATCACACAGCTCCTCTATCATATAACAATATCACAAGCTCTCTATCATATAACACATATATCACACAGCTCCTCTATCATATAACATATATATCACACAGCTCTTCTATCATATAACATATATATCACACAGCTCCTCTATCATATAACATATATATATCACACAGCTCCTCTATCATATAACACATATATCAAACAGCTCCTCTATCATATAACATATATATCACACAGCTCCTCTATCATATAACATATATATCACACAGCTCCTCTATCATATAACATATATATATCACACAGCTCTTCTATCATATAACACATATATCAAACAGCTCCTCTATCATATAACATATATATCACACAGCTCCTCTATCATATAACATATATATCACACAGCTCCTCTATCATATAACATATATATCACACAGCTCCTCTATCATATAACATATATATCACACAGCTCTTCTATCATATAACATATATCATCAGCTCCTCTATCATATAACATATATATCACACAGCTCCTCTATCATATAACACACAGCTATCATATCACACAGCTCCTCTATCATATAACATATATATATCACACAGCTCCTCTATCATATAAACACACAGCTATATATCACACAGCTCCTCTATCAAATCATATAACATATATATCACACAGCTCCTCTATCATCCTCTATCATATAACATATATATCACACAGCTCCTCTATCATATAACATATATATCACACAGCTCCTCTATCATATAAACACATATATATATATATCACACAGCTCCTCTATCATATAACATATATATCACACAGCTCCTCTATCATATAACATATATATATCACACAAGCTCCTCTATCATATAACATATATATCACACAGCTCCTCTATCATATAACATATATATCACACAGCTCTCTATCATATAACACATATATATCACACAGCTCCTCTATCATATAACATATATATCACACAGCTCCTCTATCATATAACATATATCACACAGCTCCTCTATCATATAACATATATATCACACAGCTCCTCTATCATATAACATATATATCACACAGCTCCTCTATATCATATAACATATATATCACACACAGCTCCTCTATCATATAACATATATATCACACAGCTCCTCTATTCATATAACATATATATCACACAGCTCCTCTATCATATATAACATATATATCACACAGCTCCTCTATCATATAACACATATATATAACACACAGCTCCTCTATCATATAACATATATATCACACAGCTCCTCTATCATATAACATATATATCACACAGCTCCTCTATCATATAACATATATATCACACAGCTCCTCTATCATATAACATATATATCACACAGCTCCTCTATCATATAACATATATATCATATCATATAACACACAGCTCCTCTATCATATAACATATATATCACACAGCTCCTCTATCATATAACACATATACACAGCTCATCATATAACACATATATCACACAGCTCCTCTATCATATAACATATATATCACACAGCTCCTCTATCATATAACACATATATCACACAGCTCCTCTATCATATAACATATATATCACACAGCTCCTCTATCATATAACACATATATCACACAGCTCCTCTATCATATAACATATATATCACACAGCTCCTCTATCATATAACATATATCACACAGCTCGTCTGATATCATTCACCAGGTTCACTATATATCTGGGGCAGTACGTTGCACGAGGACCGGGGTTTGTGGATTTCTGCACATCCTCTCGTATAAATATGCCGTGGTACCAGCTGCCGGATGCTGCGTGGCCTGGACTCTGCCTTCTCACAATACCCACCATATTTATGTCAGTGAATGCCGTGTGGCCGATATTTGTGGTTACGTCGCTGGGTAGATCCTGACACTGTCCACACGTGTAAGACATCAGTGGCTGCAGACTCCCTCATCCCAGGGATCCAATCCTGGCAGCCTGTGTATGAGCCACGTGAGCTCCACCCGGCTCCGTCACAGGGAGGACACCGCATCCCTCCCTCTATACACACGGGGCCCCACATGGCTGTTATCAGTCCTGGAGTTGTCACACTCACTGACCTCTCCTGATGTGTACAGAATAATGAACCATGTCCAGAGGGTGAAGGACAGGACGGAGGGCGTATGGGAGAAGTTGGGGTGCAGAGGGTGGAGGGAGTATGGGAGAAGTTGGGGTGCGAGAGTGGCAGACAGGACGGAGGGAGTATGGGAGAAGTTGGGGTGCCGAGAGTGGCAGACAGGACGGAGGGAGTATGGGAGAAGTTGGGGTGCCGAGAGTGGCAGACAGGACGGAGGGAGTATGGGAGAAGTTGGGGTGCCGAGAGTGGCAGACAGGACGGAGGGTGTATGGGATAAGTTGAGGTGCAGAGGGTGGAGGACAGGACAGAGGGCGTATGGGAGAAGTTAGGGTGCAGAGGGTGGAGGGCATATGGGAGAAGTTAGGGTGGAGGACAGGGTGGAGGGCATATGGGAGAAGTTAGGGTGGAGGACAGGGTGGAGGGCATATGGGAGAAGTTAGGGTGGAGGACAGGACAGAGGGCGTATGGGAGAAGTTGAGGTGCAGAGGGTGGAGGACAGGACAGAGGGTGTATGGGAGAAGTTGGGGTGCAGAGGGTGGAGGGCATATGGGAGAAGTTAGGGTGGAGGACAGGACAGAGGGCGTATGGGAGAAGTTGGGGTGCAGAGGGTGGAGGGCATATGGGAGAAGTTAGGGTGGAGGACAGGACAGAGGGCGTATGGGAGAAGTTAGGGTGCAGAGGGTGGAGGGCATATGGGAGAAGTTAGGGTGGAGGACAGGACAGAGGGCGTATGGGAGAAGTTAGGGTGCAGAGGGTGGAGGGCATATGGGAGAAGTTGGGGTGCCGAGAGTGTGAGACAGGACAGAGGGCGTATGGGAGAAGTTGGGGTCCAGAGGGTGGAGGACAGGACGGAGGGCGTATGGGAGAAGTTGGGGTCCAGAGGGTGGAGGACAGGACGGAGGGCGTATGGGAGAAGTTGGGGTCCAGAGGGTGGAGGACAGGACGGAGGGTGTATGGGAGAAGTTAGGGTAAAGGACAGGGTGGAGGGCATATGGGAGAAGTTGGGGTCCAGAGGGTGGAGGACAGGACGGAGGGCGTATGGGAGAAGTTGGGGGTCCAGAGGGTGGAGGACAGGACGGAGGGCGTATGGGAGAAGTTGGGGTGCAGAGGGTGGAGGACAGGGTGGAGGGCGTATGGGAGAAGTTGGGGTCCAGAGGGTGGAGGACAGGACGGAGGGCGTATGGGAGAAGTTGGGGTCCAGAGGGTGGAGGACAGGACGGAGGGCGTATGGGAGAAGTTGGGGTCCAGAGGGTGGAGGACAGGGTGGAGGGTGTATGGGAGAAGTTAGGGTGGCAGAGGGTGGAGGGAGAGCATGAAGAGTGTATGCTATGTACAAGGTGGGGGTGTTGTAATTTGGGGTTCAGAGCTGGCAGGTCATGGTGATCCACCTGCTCATCATGAATTCTTCATCTGCTCAGGTGACGAGGACCTTTTGTTTCTCATGTGTGATCTGCTTCTCCTGGATGAGAGGCTCGGAGACCCAAACACATGACTGTCAGTCACAATCTACTTTTTGGAGTATGGCCCCTCTGCCTGGAGGGGGAGAGGATGCGAGGGCTCTGGGGGAGAAGAGAGGTACGGAAGGGCTTCTGGGGGAGAAGAGAGACGGAGGGCTCTGGGGGAGAGGAAGAGGAACGTGAGGGCTCTGGGGGAGAGAGCGGACGGAGGGCTCTGGGCGGAGAGAGAGGACGGAGGGCTCTGGGGGAGAGGACGGAGGCCTTCTGGGGGAGAGAGGAGGACGGAGGGCTCTGGGGGAGAGAGAGGACGGAGAGGCCCTCTGGGGGAGAGAGAGGACGGAGGGCTTCTGGGGGAAGAGAAGAGGACGGAGGGCTCTGGGGAGAGAGAGGACGGAGGGGGCTCTGGGGGAGAGAGAGGACGGAGGGCTCTGGGGGAGAGAGAGGACGGAGGGCTCTTGGGGGAGAGAGGACGGAGGGCTCTGGGGAGAGAGAGGACGGAGGTCTCTGGGGAGAGAGAGGAGGACTCTGGGGGAGAGAGAGGAGGTCTGGGGAGAGGCGGAGGGCTCTGGGGGAGAGAGAGGACGGAGGGCTCTGGGGGAGAGAGAGACGGAGGTCTCTGGGGAGAGAGAGGGCTCTGGGGAGAGAGACGGAGGTCTGGGGGAGAGAGAGGACGGAGGCTCTGGGGGAGAGAGGACGGGCTCTGGGGAGAGAGAGGACGGAGGGCTCTGGGGAGAGAGAGTGGGGAGAGAGAGGACGGAGGGCTCTGGGGGAGAGAGAGGACGGAGGGCTCTGGGGAGAGAGAGACGGAGGGCTGGGGGAGAGAGAGAGGACGGAGGCTCTGGGGGAGAGAGAGGACGGAGGGCTCTGGGGGGAGAGAGAGAGACGGAGGGCTCTGGGGAGAGAGAGACGGAGGGCTCTGGGGAGAGAGAGGACGGAGGCTCTGGGGAGAGAGAGGACGGAGGTCTGGGGAGAGAGCGGAGGTCTGGGGGAGAGACGGAGGGCTCTGGGGGAGAGAGAGGACGGAGTCTGGGAGAGAGAGGACGGAGGGCTCTGGGGGAGAGAGAGGACTCTGGGGAGAGAGAGGACGAGTCTCTGGGGGAGAGAGACGGAGGTCTCTGGGGGAGAGAGAGGACGGAGGTCTCTGGGGGAGAGAGAGGACGGAGGCTCTGGGGGAGAGAGACGGAGGGCTCTGGGGGAGAGAGAGGACGGAGGTCTCTGGGGGAGAGAGACGGAGGTCTCTGGGGGAGAGAGAGGACGGAGGTCTCTGGGGAGAGAGAGGACGGAGTCTCTGGGGAGAGAGGACGGAGGTCTCTGGGGAGAGAGAGGACGGACGAGGTCTGGAGGGAGACTGGGAGAGAGAGGACGGAGGTCTCTGGGGGAGAGGAGGACGGAGGTCTCTGGGGGAGAGAGAGGACGGAGGTCTCTGGGGAGAGAGAGGACGGAGGTCTCTGGGGAGAGAGAGAGGACGGAGAGTCTCTGGGAGGGAGGAACGGAGGTCTCTGGGACGGAGGACGGAGGTCTCTGGACGGAGGACGGAGGTCTCTGGGGAGAGGACGGGTCTCTGGCTCAGAGGACTGGAGGTCTCTGGGTCAGAGGACTGGAGGTCTCTGGGTCAGAGGACTGGAGGTCTCTGGGTCAGAGGACTGGAGGGCTCTGGGGGAGAGGCCGGAGGGCCGTGAAGGAAAGGACGGAGGGCTGAAGGAGGAGAGGACGGAGGGATCTGGGGTTGGGGGGGTCCTGGAGGAGAATACAGAGGGTCTGGAGGGGGAGAGGAGGCTTGGAGGACAGAAGGGTCCTGGAGGAGAGGGGAGAAGGGTCGGGGGGGGGGGGGGACAGAGAGGTTCAGTTCAGCATGTAGGGCCCGAGGTGCACTGAGGAGTGGGGGATGGTATGTTTCCTCTTCCTGTCATATGACAGTTGCTCTTTCCCTCCCCCATGCTTTACACTGCAGCTCACCTTGTTCTGATTCGCACATGATCGGTGACGTGGACCGTTATAATCACACATTAATGTAAGGACTGTCCGTATAACTGTCAGGTCACATGACCGGGTGATCTCCGGGTGGATGGGGGCTATTCCCAGTACAGGCAGAGCGCACAGTGTAATATTAGGGGGTATACGGGGTCAAGTGGCTGACATTATCCGGTATGGGGGGGGTGTCTGCATTCTGGAGGGGAGTGATGTCAGCGGCAGCTGCTCGGAGACACCCCGCCGGGAGAGCGATCTGCACAAATAAGGAGCGGAGTCACTGAATGCTGCTCCAACTGCACCCCTCCCCCGAACCAAACATCTGCCTAAATGTCCCACATGTCTTACTTCTAAAGTATCACTCCCATCATCCCTGACCCCAGGAGCTCACAATCCAATCTCCCTATCTCTCACACAGTGTATAACTCCCACCATCCCTGGCCCCAGGAGCTCACAATCTGATCCATCACACACAGTGTATCACTCCCATCATCTCGGGCCCCAGGAGCTCACAATCTAATCCATCACACCACAGTGTATCACTCCCATCATCCCTGACCCCAGGAGCTCACAATCTAATCTCCCTATCTCTCACACAGTGTATAACTCCCACCATCCCTGGCCCCAGGAACTCACAATCTGATCCATCACACACAGTGTATCACTCCCATCATCCCTGGCCCCAGGAGCTCACAATCCAATCTCCCTATCTCTCACACAGTGCATAACTCTCACCATCCCTGGCCCCAGGAGCTCACAATCTAAACCATCACACACAGTCTATTGTTCTCATCCTCCCTGTCCTGACACCCTTCTGTCATTGTCAGCAGGAAGGTTGTCGGCAGTTGCTGTACAGTAGGTCTTGGATTGGGGTTGGCCTGGACGGGCTCACAGTCACCCCGCACTGCACCGATTCACTGGTGGTCCACCCACTGACCACTACATACCCAGAGCACCCCACCACACTGCCGATGACCCTAACGCCTGGCAGACGCCATTGTCACCGGGTGGTCAGTCACTGCAGCCGTCGGTGGTTTTATTGTTCTGGCTGCTTGCTGCATATTTCTCACTTCATGTGATGTTTGGTCGTCACATTCCAGTCTTATCAACAGAGCCAACGCCTCCTGCCACCGGGCAAAGTACCTGTGTGCACCGCCGGCGGGGGCTGGAGGAGAGTCACACCGGGCAAAGTGCACCACATCCTCCTCACCAAACCTGTGTGCACCGCCGGCGGGGGCTGGAGGAGAGTCACACCGGGCAAAGTGCACCACATCCTCCTCACCCAAACCTGTGTGCACCGCCGGCGGGGGGCTGGAGGGAGTCACACCGGGCAAAGTGCACCACTCCTCCTCAACCAAACCTGTGTGCACCGCCGGCGGGGGCTGGAGGGGAGTCACACCGGGCAAAGTGGCACCACATCCTCTTCACCAAACCTGTGTGCACCGCCGGCGGGGGCTGGAGGGGAGTCACACCGGGCAAAGTGGCACCACATCCTCCTCACCAAACCTGTGTGCACCGCCGGCGGGGGCTGGAGGGGAGTCACACCGGGCAAAGTGCACCACATCCTCCCTCACCAAACCTGTGTGCACCTCCGGCGGGGACTGGAGAGAGTCACACCGGGCCAAAGTGCACCGCATCCTCCTCACTGCACCGTGTGCACCTCCGGCGGGGACTGGAGGAGAGTCACACTGCGGCAAAGTGCACCGCATCCTCCTCACTGCACCTGTGTGCACCGCCGGCGGGGGCTGGAGGAGAGTCACCACTGGGCAAAGTGCACCACATCCTCCTCACTGCACGTGTGTGCACCGCCGGTGGGGCTGGAGGAGAGTCACACCGGGCAAAGTGCCACCGCAACCTCCTCACTGATATGTGTGCACCGCCGGCGGGGGCTGGAGGAGAGTCACACCGGGCAAAGTGCACCGCATCCTCCTCACCAAACCGTGTTGCACCGCCGGCGGGGCTGGAGGGAGTCACACCGGGCAAAGTGCACCGCATCCTCCTCACCAAACCTGTGTGCACGCCGGCGGGGGCTGGAGGGGAGTCACACCGGGCAAAGTGCACCGCATCCTCCTCACCGCACCTGTGTGCACCGCCAGCGGGGGCTGGAGGAGAGTCACACCGGGCAAAGTGCACCGCATCCTCCTCACCAAACCTGTGTGCACCGCCGGCGGGGGCTGGAGGGGAGTCACACCGGGCAAAGTGCACCGCATCCTCCTCACCAAACCTGTGTGCACCGCCGGCGGGGGCTGGAGGAGAGTCACACCGGGGCAAAGTGCACCGCATCCTCCTCACCAAACCTGTGTGCACCGCCGGCGGGGGCTGGAAGAGAGTCACACCGGGCAAAGTGCACCACATCCTCCTCACTGCACCTGTGTGCACCGCCGGTGGGGGCTGGAGGAGAGTCACACCGGGCAAAGTGCACCACATCCTCCTCACTGCACCTGTGTGCACCGCCGGTGGGGGCTGGAGGAGAGTCACACCGGGCAAAGTGCACCACATCCTTATTGTTACACTCTGGGATCATGTTATCATGTACATCTGTGTCACTGTATATGTTCATATATACAAGGAGATGCAGGGGAGACGTAATCTGTGTCCTCCCTGCATTGCTCTGTATGTGGATGTATATTGTTAAAGGGAACCTGTCATCAAATTTATGGTGACCTAACTGAGGGCAGCATAAAATAGGGACAGAAATGCTGATTTCAGCGGTGTGTCACTCATGAGCTAAATGTAAGCGGTTGCCGAGAACCAACATCTTAATCATCGCAGCACAGGCCGTGAAAAGAGTCATATCTACCTGAGAAGAGTCCTGGTTATTCCTAATCTCCTGCTCTCCGCCCATCTGCTGATGATTGACAGTTCTCTCCTAGAGCGAAAGGGAGAAAACTAGGTAGAAGACTGTCAGTCATCATCAGGTGGGCAGGGAAAGCAGGAATTCATGAATAACCAGGACTCTTCTCAGCTGGCCATGACTCTTTTCTAGGCCCAGTCTGCAATGATTGTGATGTTGGTTTTCGGCAACCACTTACTTTCAACTTATAAATCACACATCGCTGAAATCAACTCACCTGTCTCTACTTTATGCTGCAGTTAGTATGGGTAGCATAAAGTTGATGACAGGTTCCCTTTAAGTGACGTTGTGATCCTGGCTCCCTGTATACAAGATATGCAGGGTAGACGTGATGTATGTCCTCCCTGCATTACTCTGCATGTGGATGTATGATGGTAAGAGTTGTCGTGATCAGGGCTCCCTGTATACAAGAGATGTGTGTCCTCCCTGCATTGCTCTGTATGTGGATGTATAATGGTAAGAGTTGTTGTGATCAGGGCTCCCTATGTACAAGGAGATGCAGGGGAGACGTGATCTGTGTCCTCCCTGCATTGCTCTGTATGTGGATGTATGATGGTAAGTCGTCGTGATCAGGGCTCCCTATGTACAAGGAGATGCAGGGGAGACATGATCTGTGTCCTCCCTGCATTGCTCTGTATGTGGATGTATAAAGGTAACAGTTGTCGTGATCAGGGCTCCCTATGTACAAGGAGATGCAGGGGAGGCAGAGGTTGTAAAGTCTAGGTGTCAGAGTTGTCTCTGTGTCATCCCGGTGGTCGGTTGGATGTCAGAGGTCAGATGGACCTTCTGTGCGGTGGGCACAAGTGGTTAATCTGAGATCCTGAAAGCTGATCTTTCTATTTGTCTGTGTCTCCAGGTGCGGCATCGTCAGTCCGGCCAAATCATGGTGCTGAAGATGAACAAGATGATGAGCAACCGTGCCAACATGCTCCGAGAGGTGCAGCTGATGAACAGACTTTGTCACCCCAATATCCTGAGGTAAATGCCACTCTCATCCCATGTTTTCCTCCATCACCTCCCCAATATTTTGCACAAAGTGACCCTCAGCAGGGTTTGCCCCATCACCCCAATTATCCTCAGCTAACAGTCACCCCATGCCATGTTTGATCCCTTTAACCCACTATCTTGAGGTAAAGGTCACTTTCATCTGTGTTTGACTCAATCACACCAATATCCTGAGGTTAAATCCCATGTTTGAACCCATTACTCAAACATCCTGAGGTAAAAGTCACCCTCATTCTGTCCTAATCACCCAATATCCTGAGGTAAAGGCTTCCCCTGTGCCATGTTGGATCTCTAATATATTGAGGTAAAATCCACCCCCATCCATGTCCAAATTTTTAAAGGGGTTGTCCGGGTTCACACCTAATTTCACCCAGGTAGCCCGCTTGACTAGGGCATCGGAGCATCTTATGGGTTTTTTGTTTACATTATACAGCCTCCGCCCGGCAATGTGTTCGGTAACGGGCCGGCTTTAGCGCTGCCCTTGGGCCGCGCTAAAGCCCGCCCATCAGCGCAGGTGACATCCACCGGGCTCACTGCTGGGCGGAGGGCCTCCGCCCGGCAGAGCCCGGTTCGTCACCGGAACCGGGCTAAATGCCTTTGCCCTGCGCTAATTAGCTAATTATCTCATGCTCCGATGCCCTAGTCAGGCGGGCTGCCTGGGTGAAAATAAGGGTAGGTCCGGATTCAGCTCTGAACCCGGACAACCCCTTTAAAGGGGTATTCTCATCTTAGACAATGGGGGCATATCGCTAGGATATGCCCCCATTGTCTTATAGGTGCGGGTCCCAGCGGGGAGCGCTGCACCTGGAGGACCCCAGGTTTCCGGGGGTCCGGCCACCACCAGGCGCAGCTCCCCGCGCCGCTCATAGAAATGAATGGGAGCCGGGCCGTGCATGCGCGGTGCGCTCCCATTCATTTCTATGGAGCCGACGGAAGTAAGCCGAGCCAGCGCTCGGCTATTTTCGGCGGCCCCATAGAAATGAATGGAGGGCGGCTGCGCATGCGCAGTGCGCCCTCACTCAGTTCGGGGGCTCCGTTCTGGATATAGGTGCGGGTCCCAGCGGTGGGACCCGCACCTATAAGACAATGGGGGCATATCCTAGCGATATGCCCCCATTGTCTAAAATGAGAATAACCCTTTAAGATAAAGGTCACCCTCATCCAGTCTTTTGCCCCCAACACCTCAATTTTCTGAGGTAATTGTCACTCTTATCCCATGTATTTCCCCATCACACTAGGTAAAGGTCACCCTCATCCCATCACTCCAGTATCCTGAGGTTATGTTATCCCCATACCGTGTTTGACTCCATGAGTTTAATATTCTGAGGTAAAGGTCACCTTCATCCCGTGTTTGATCCCTTTAGCCTAGTATCCTGAGGAGGTCGCCCTCACCCTATGTTTGATCGTTATAACCCAGTTTTCTGAGGTAAAGGTCTCCTTCATTCAGTGTTTGACCCTCCATCACCCCAATATCCTGAGGTAAGGGTAAGCCTCATCCAGTCTTTACACTCATCACCCAATATCTGAGGTAAAGGTCTCTTTCATCCAGTGTTTGAGCCCCCCCCCATCACCCCAGTATCCTGAGGTAAAGGTCTCTTTCATCCAGTGTTTGACCCCCACCCCCCTCCATCACCCCAATATCCTGAGGTAAGGGTAAGCCTCATCCAGTCTTTACACTCATCAACCCAGTATCCTGAGGTAAAGGTCTCTTTCATCCAGTGTTTGACCCCCCCCCCCAATCACCCCACTATCCTGAGGTAAAGGTCTCTTTCATCCAGTGTTTGACCACCCCCCCATCACCCCAATATCCTGAGGTAAAGGTCTCTTTCATCCAGTGTTTGACCGCCCCCCCCCCATCACCCCAACATCCTGAGGTAAAGGTCTCTTTCATCCAATGTTTGACCCTCCCCATCACCCTAGTATCCTGAGGTAAAGGTCTCTTTCATCCAGTGTTTGACCCTCCCCATCACCCTGATATCCTGAGGTAAGGGTAAGCCTCATCCAGTCTTTACACTCATCACCCAGTATCCTGAGGTAAAGGTCTCTTTCATCCAGTGTTTGACCCCCCCCCCCCCCCTCCATCACCCCAGTATCCTGAGGTAAGGGTAAGCCTCATCCAGTCTTTACACTCATCACTAGAGTTGAGCCAACGTGCTCGTAACGAGCACTGTACTGCTCGGATCTCCTGCACTCGCATGGGTGAAGGCATCCGGATCCGTCGGGTGAGGAGGATGGATCCGGATGGCTGCGCCCATGCGAGCGCAGGGGATCCGAGCAGTACAGTGCTCCGTTACAAGCACGTTCGCTCAACTCTACTCATCACTCCAATATCCTGAGGTAAAGGTCTCTTTAATCCAGTGTTTAACCCCCTCATCTCCCCAGTATCCTGAGGTAAGGGTAAGCCTCATCCAGTCTTTACACTCATCACCCCAATATCCTGAGGTAAAGGTCTCTTTCATCCAGTGTTCGACCCTCCCCCCATCACTCCCCACTATCCTGAGGTAAAGGTCTCTTTCATCCAGTGTTTGACCCCCCCCCCCATCACCCCAATATCCTGAGGTAAGGGTAAGCCTCGTCCAGTCTTTACACTCATCACCCCAATATCCTGAGGTAAAGGTCTCTTTAATCCATGTAGTTTAACCCGTCATCTCCCCAGTATCTGAGGTAAGGGTAAGCCTCATCCAGTCTTTACACTCATCACCCCAATATCCTGAGGTAAAGGTCTCTTTCATCCAGTGTTTGACCGCCCCTCCCCCCATCACCCAGTATATCCTGAGGTAAAGGTCTCTTTCATCCAGTGTTTGACCCCCCCCCCAATCACCCCAATATCCTGAGGTAAAGGTCTCTTTCATCCAGTGTTTGACCCCCCCCCCCCCCAATCACCCCAATATCCTGAGGTAAAGGTCTCTTTCATCCAGTGTCTGACCCACCTATCACCCCGATATCCTGAGGTAAGGGTAAGCCTCATCCAGTCTTTACACTCATCACCCCAATATCCTGAGGTAAAGGTCTCTTTCATTCAGTGTTTGATCCCCCCATCATCCAAATATCCTGAGGTAAATGTCTTTTTCGTCCAGTGTTTGACCCGCCCATCACCCCGATATCCTCAGGTAAGGGTAAGCCTCATCCAGGCTTTACACTCATCACCCCAATATCCTGAGGTAAAGGTCTCTTTCATCCAGTGTTTGACCCCCCTCCCCTCCATCACCCCAATATCCTGAGGTAAGGGTAAGCCTCATCCAGTCTTTACACTCATCACCCCAATATCCTGAGGTAAAGGTCTCTTGCATCCAGTGTTTGACCCCCCCCCCCCCCCCCAAATCACCCCAATATCCTGAGGTAAAGGTCTCTTGCATCCAGTGTCTGACCCACCTATCACCCCGATATCCTGAGGTAAGGGTAAGCCTCATCCAGGCTTTACACTCATCACCCAATATCCTGAGGTAAAGGTCTCTTTCATCCAGTGTTTGACCCCCCCATCATCCAAATATCCTGAGGTAAATGTCTTTTTCGTCCAGTGTTTGACCCGCCCATCACCCCGATATCCTCAGGTAAGGGTAAGCCTCATCCAGGCTTACACTCATCACCCCAATATCCTGAGTAAAGGTCTCTTTCATCCAGTGTTTGACACCCCCCCCATCACCCCAATATCCTGAGGTAAGGGTAAGCCTCATCCAGTCTTTACACTCATCACCCCAATATCCTGAGGTAAAGGTCTCTTGCATCCAGTGTTTGACCCCCCCCCATCACCCCCAATATCCTGAGGTAAAGGTCTCTTGCATCCAGTGTTTGACCCCCCATCACCCCAATATCCTGAGGTAAGGTCTCTTTCATCCAGTGTTTTGACCCCCCCCCCATCAAATCCCCAATCCTGAGGTAAAGGTCTCTTTCATCCAGTGTTTGACCCCCCCCCCCCATCATCCGAATATCTGAGGTAAGGGTAAGCCTTCATCCAGTCTTTGACACCCCTCATCACCCAATATCCTGAGGTAAAGGTCTCTTTCATCCAGTGTTTGACCCCCCCCCCTCCATCACCCCAATATCCTGAGGTAAGGTAAGCCTCATCCAGTCTTTTACACTCATCACCCATATCCTGAGGTAAAGGTCTCCTTTTCATCCAGTGTTTGACCCCCCCCCATCATCCCAATATCCTGAGGTAAAGGTCTCTTTCATCCAGTGTTTTGACCCCCCCCCATCATCCCAGTATCCTGAGGTAAAGGTCTCTTTCATCCAGTGTTTGACCCCCCCATCATCCCAATATCCTGAGGTAAAGGTCTCTTTCATCCAGTGTTTGACCCCCTCATCACCCTAGGATCCTGAGGTAAAGGTCTCTTTCATCCAGTGTTTGACCCCCCCCATCATCCCTATATCCTGAGGTAAAGGTCTCTTTCATCCAGTGTTTGACCCCCCCCCCTCATCCCAATATCCTGAGGTAAAGGTCTCTTTCATCCAGTGTTTGACCCCCCCCCCCATCATCCCAGTATCCTGAGGTAAAGGTCTCTTTCATCCAGTGTTTGACCCCCCCCCCCATCCCAGTATCCTGAGGTAAAGGTCTCTTTCATCCAGTGTTTGACCCCCCCCCCCCATCATCCCAGTATCCGAGGTAAAGGTCTCTTTCATCAGTGTTTGACCCCCCCCCCCATCATCCCAGTATCCTGAGGTAAAGGTCTCTTTCATCAGTGTTTGACCCCCCCCTCCATCAACCCCGATATCCTGAGGTAAAGGTCTCTTTCATCCAGTGTTTGACCCCCCCTCATCCCAATATCCTGAGGTTAAAGGTCTCTTTCATCCAGGTTTGACCCCCCCATCATCCCAATATCCTGAGTTAAGGTCTCTTTCATCCAGTGTTTGACCCCCCCAATCACCCCAATATCCTGAGGTAAAGGTCTCTTTCATCCAGTGTTTGACCCCCTCATCACCCTAGGATCCTGAGGTAAGGGTTGTCCTCACCCCATGTCCTCCCTGCTAGTCTGTGTTGGATGTCACCCCTCATCATTATTCCCATTGGCTGTTCGTGGTCCTTCATGTCTCCCCTGGTCGTGATGATGTTACGCCCGGTGGTGGGTGGAGCTCTTATTCTCTCTCTTCTTTCGTGTTTAGGTTCATGGGTGTATGTGTGCAGCAGGGCCAGCTTCACGCCCTCACTGAGGTAAGTGGGGTGTACTGTGCATGTGAGGGGCTAGCGGCAGGAGGGTTGGATCATCTACCAGTGGGAAACATGTCTGACTTCTGGGGTCCAGGAAGCTGAGATGTGAGGAGCTGTTTGGTGGGAATCAGCCGGAGAAGATTTCAGAACAGCAGCTCTGCGCTCTCTGCTGTGCTGGGGCTCTGTTACAGTGTGTCAGGCTGGTTACAACGGTAACAGACCCTCTGCTGTGAGACGTATGAGGTCAGGACAGGCTTGCTGCTAGATGTGAGCAGGAATGCCCTCATTCATTGACAGCAAGCATGCTGGGATCTCCTGACGTCTCCTCTCTTTCCAGTACATTAATGGCGGTAACCTGGAGCAGCTGCTGCAGAGTGGGGAGCCTCTGTCCTGGAGCGGCCGCGTCAAGCTGAGCCTGGATATCGCACGCGGCCTGCGCTACCTGCACTCCAAGGGCGTCTTCCACCGCGACCTCACCTCCAAGGTAAAGACCCCAGTACTGAGGCGTCCGGTAATCCGGCGCTCGCCTCCCGGGCTGGATCTCACTGTGGCTCTCTCTCCTAGAACTGTCTGGTGCGCTACGACGACAGCGGCCACACCGCCGTGGTGGCAGACTTTGGACTGGCCGAGAAAATTCCAGATCGCAGGTGAGAGAGGAGCGTCATACGACCACGTGTATGGGGGGGGGCACATAGTGAAAGTATTGGCGCCCCCTCTAATCTGGCTCCATCCATATTACATCTTAGCTGTGGTGCCTCGATCCGAACACTGACCCCATCTGACTATAACCCCCTTAGTCGCCACCTAGGGCCCAGTGTGGGTATAGCACTGTAAGAACATCATGGGGGGGATGCTCTGCAGGGCAGTGACAGGAGGAGCTAGATGACTAATATATAGAGCGATGCTCTGCAGGGCAGTGACAGGAGGAGCTAGGTGATTAATATACAGAGCGATGCTCTGCAGGGCAGTGACAGGAGGAGCTAGGTGACTAATATATAGAGCGATGCTCTGCAGGGCAGTGACAGGAGGAGCTAGATGACTAATATATAGAGCGATGCTCTGCAGGGCAGTGACAGGAGAGCTAGATGACTAATATATAGAGCGATGCTCTGCAGGCAGTGACAGGAGGAGCTAGATGACTATATATAGAGCGATGCTCTGCAGGGCAGTGACAGGAGGAGCTAGATGACTAATATATAGAGCGATGCTCTGCAGGGCAGTGACAGGAGGAGCTAGAATGACTAATATATAGAGCGATGCTCTGCAGGGCAGTGACAGGAGGAGCTAGATGATGAATGCTCTGCTGACTCCGCCCCTGGCGCTCTCTCTTGCAGTCAGACGGAGCCGCTCTCGGTGGTGGGCTCCCCGTATTGGATGGCCCCTGAAGTCCTGCGGGGGGATGTGTACAATGAGAAGGTGAGGAGCCGTTCCCTCTTTTTCTGGTACCTGATGATTTGGGGTCCTCGGCCCCTCACCCCGTTCTCTCCTCTCCTTCTCTAGGCCGACGTCTTCGCCTTTGGAATCATATTATGCGAGATAATTGCACGGATCCCGGCGGACCCCGACTATCTCCCCCGCACTGAGGTGAGTCCTGCGGACCCCGACTATCCCCCCCGTACTGAGGTGAGTCCTGCGGACCCCGACTATCTCCCCCGCACTGAGGTGAGTCTGCGGACCCCGACTATCTCCCCGCACTGAGGTGAGTCCTGCGGACCCGACTATCTCCCCCGCCCACTGAGGTGAGTCCTGCGGACCCCGACTATCTCCCCCGCACTGAGGTGAGTCCTGGCGGACCCCGACTATCCCCCCCGCACTGAGGTGAGTCCTGCGGACCCCGACTATCCCCCCCGCACTGAGGTGAGTCCTGCGGACCCCGACTATCCCCCCCGCACTGAGGTGAGTCCTGCGGACGCCCGACTATCCCCCCCCGCACTGAGGTGAGTCTGCGGACCCCGACTATCCCCCCCGCACTGAGGTGAGTCCTGCGGACCCCGACTATCCCCCCCGCACTGAGGTGAGTCCTGCAGACCCCGACTATCTCCCCCGCACTGAGGTGAGTCCTCCAGACCCCGACTATCCCCCCCGTACTTGAGGTGAGTCCTGCAGACCCAGACTATCCCCCCCGCACTGAGGTGAGTCCTGCAGACCCCGACTATCTCCCCCGCACTGAGGTGAGTCCTGCGGACCCCGACTATCTCCCCCCCTGTACTGAGGTGAGTCCTGCAGACCCCGACTATCCCCCCCGTACTGAGGTGAGTCCTGCGGACCCCGACTATCTCCCCGCACTGAGGTGAGTCCTGCGGACCCCGACTATCCCCCCCGCACTGAGGTGAGTCCTGCAGGACCCGACTATCCCCCGCACTGAGTGAGTCCTGCGGACCCCGACTACTCCCCCCCGCACTAGGTGAGTGAGTTCCTGCCCAGGACTCACCGACTATCTCCCCCGCACTGAGGTGAGTCCTGCGGACCCCGACTATCTCCCCCGCACTGAGGTGAGTCCTGCGGACCCCGACTATCTCCCCCCGCACTGAGGTGAGTCCTGCGGACTCGACTATCTCCCCCTGCACTAAGGTGAGTCCTGCGGACCCCGACTATCTCCCCCCGCACTGAGGTGAGTCCTGCACCTCTGCTCTGGCTTCTAATAATGTTCTGCAGGGAAAAGAGCACAGATGCAGCAATTGGCCCCCATTATTTGCCTCTGATGGGGCCCCAAGGTGTGACACTCGTCTGCTGTGTTCATGGTGACATCTGGTGGACACTTTTAAACATTATTCTCACACTGGTAATTCCTGTGTGCCAAAATGTGTTGATCAGCCTCCTGCCCTCCATAAGTGATGTGTCGGGGGCTCTGATCTGTGCGGGCTCTACAGCCGCCTCGTGTCGGGGGCTCTGATCTGTGCGGGCTCTACAGCCGCCTCGTGTCGGGGGCTCTGATCTGTGCGGGCTCTACAGCCACCTCGTGTCGGGGGCTCTGATCTGTGCGGGCTCTACAGCCACCTCGTGTCGGGGGCTCTATGGGTAAAGTATTCAGACCTGAGCTGCGCTCATCCAAACCTGAGGAATGGCAGTACTCCCTTTACTGCATTGTTGTTAAATCCACATGGATCTCGTATTATTGCCTTCAGTTTCTGATTCCCCCCCCCCCATTTATTTTGCCCATGACGCCATCTAGTGGTCGCACTTCTCTGAAGAAGACGTCAGCCGTCTGTCCAATCACTTCTTATTTCTGATAGAGCCCTGATGTGTCACATGGATGTCTCTGGGATGTCACACGTGATTTGACATGCGGGGGTCTTCCTGTCCCTGCGGGGGGGTCTTCCTGTCCCTGCGGTGGGGGGGGTCTTCCTCTCATGGGCTCCTCTCATACCCTGCTCTCTGTTTTCCGCAGGACTTTGGCCTGGACATCGTGACGTTTCGGGAGATGGTTCCCTCTGGCTGCCCCCCCGCCTTCTTGCAGCTGGCGGTCCACTGCTGCCGGGTACGTCTGATTGGTGGGATCAGGATCCGCCCTCGCGGGCTGAGAATAGCAGTGGGCCAGTCTGACGAGCCGATGAGCAGTGACATCAAGATTCCGTCATGTGTCGCACAGTGGGAGTTGTAGTGTTTTACCCCCTTGCTGCAAGCACTACAACTCCCAGAATGCAGCAGTGAGATGTGAAAACAGGTGGGGTACCGTTGTTAGAATAGTGACTGCAGCTCTGGGTGTGACTGGAGTATAAGACCTGATGTAACAGCAGAATAGTGACTGCAGCTCTGGATGTGACTGGAGTATGAGACCTGATGTAACAGCAGAATAGTGACTGCAGCTCTGGGTGTGACTGGAGTATAAGACCTGATGTAACAGCAGAATAGTGACTGCAGCTCTGGGTGTGACTGGAGTATAAGACCTGATGTAACAGCAGAATAGTGACTGCAGCTCTGGATGTGACTGGAGTATAAGACCTGATGTAACAGCAGAATAGTGACTGCAGCTCTGGATGTGACTGGAGTATAAGACCTGATGTAACAGCAGAATAGTGACTGCAGCTCTGGATGTGACTGGAGTATAAGACCTGATGTAACAGCAGAATAGTGACTGCAGCTCTGGGTGTGACTGGAGTTTAAGACCTGATGTAACAGCAGAATAGTGACTGCAGCTCTGGGTGTGACTGGAGTATAAGTCATATATGTAACCTCGTTATTTCTCTGAAATGTTCCCTTCAGATGTCTCCAGAGTCCAGGCCGTCCTTCTGCGAGGTGAGTCAGCGGCTTGAGGCCATCCTGGACAGTATGGACGCCCCAATGTCCCCAAAGAAAGAGGTGAAAGAGCTGAAGACACCAAAAAGTGGTGAGTCCTTAGTGACTTCATTCCTACCTCCCTTCTGTAGTGTTATATACCGATATCTGTAGTGTTATACTGTAGTGTTATATACCGATATCTGTAGTGTTATATACGCATTGAGTGTATACCGTATTAGTGTTATATACCGATATCTGTAGTGTTATATACCGATATCTGGTTACGATTGTTATATACCGATATCTATAGTGTTATATACCGATATCTGTAGTGTTATATACCGATATCTGTAGTGTTATATACCGATATCTGTAGTGTTATATACCGATATCTGTAGTGTTATATACCGATATCTGTAGTGTTATATACCGATTTCTGTAGTGTTATATACCGATATCTGTAGTGTTATATACTGATATCTGTAGTGTTATATACCGATATCTGTAGTGTTGATATACCGATATCTAGTGTTATATACTGATATCTGTAGTGTTATATACCGATATCTGTAGTGTTATATACCGATATCGTAGTGTTATATACGATGTCTGTAGTGTTATATACTGTACGATATCTGTAGTGTTATATACCGATATCTGTAGTGTTATATACCGATATCTGTAGTGTTATATACCGATGTCTGTAGTGTTATATACCGATATCTGTAGTGTTATATACCGATATCTGTAGTGTTATATACCGATATCTGTAGTGTGATATACCGATATCTGTAGTGTGATATACCGATACTGTAGTTTATTTGTAGTGTTATATACCGATATCTGTAGTGTTATATACCGATGTCTGTAGTGTTATATACCGATATCTGTAGTGTTATATACCGATATCTGTAGTGTTATATACCGATATCTGTAGTGTTATATACCGATATCTGTAGTGTTATATACCGATATCTGTAGTGTTATATACCGATGTCTGTAGTGTTATATACTGATATCTGTAGTGTTATATACCGATATCTGTAGTGTTATATACTGATATCTGTAGTGTTATATACCGATGTCTGTAGTGTTATATACCGATGTCTGTAGTGTTATATACCGATGTCTGTAGTGTTATATACCGATATCTGTAGTGTTATATACCGATATCTGTAGTGTTATATACCGATATCTGTAGTGTTATATACCGATATCTGTAGTGTTATATACCGATATCTGTAGTGTTATATACCGATATCTGTAGTGTTATATACCGATGTCTGTAGTGTTATAAACCGATGTCTGTAGTGTTATATACCGATGTCTGTAGTGTTATATACCGATATCTGTAGTGTTATATACCGATATCTGTAGTGTTATATACCGATATCTGTAGTGTTATATACCGATATCTGTAGTGTTATATACCGATATCTGTAGTGTGATATACCGATATCTGTAGTGTTATATACTGATATCTGTAGTGTTATATACTGATATCTGTAGTGTTATATACCGATATCTGTAGTGTTATAAACCGATGTCTGTAGTGTTATATACTGATATCTGTGGGGTGTTATATACCGATATCTGTAGTGTTATATATAGTCCGATATCTGTAGTGTTATATAACCCGATGTCTGTAGTGTTTATATACCGATATCTGTAGTGTTATATACCGATATCTGTAGTGTTATATACCGATATCTGTAGTGTTATATACCGATATCTGTAGTGTTATATATCCGTAGTGTATATACCGATATATACCGATATCTGTAGTGTTATATACCGATATCTGTAGTGTTATATACCGATATCTGTAGTGTTATATACTGATATCTGTAGTGTTATATGTCTGTACCGATATCTGTAGTGTTATATACCTGATGTTATATACCGATATCTGTAGTGTTATATACCGATATCTGTAGTGTTATATACCGATACTGTAGTGTTATATACTATCTGTAGTGTTATATACCGATGTTATCTGTAGTGTTATATACCGATATCTGTAGTGTTATATACGATATCTGTAATATACCGATATACGATATATACCGATATCGTAGTGTTATATACCGATATCTGTGTGTATATACCGTATCTGTAGTGTTATATACTGATATCTGTAGTGTTATATACGATATCTGTAGTGTTATATACCGATGTCTGTAGTGTTATATACCGATATCTGTATGGTGGTGTTATATACCGATATCTGTAGTGTTATATACCGATATCTGTAGTGTTATATACGATATCTGTAGTGTTATGTTATATACCGATATCTGTAGTGTATATACCGATATCTGTAGTGTTATATACCGATATCTGTAGTGTTATATACTGATATCTGTATGTTATATATACCGATATCTGTATATAATGTAGTGTATATACCGATATGTTATGTAGTGTTATATACCGATATCTGTAGTGTATCCGATGTTGTTATATACGATATCTGTAGTGTTATATACCGATATCTGTAGTGTTATATACCGATGTCTGTAGTGTTATATACTGATATCTGTAGTGTTATAATACTGATATCTGTAGTGTTATATACCGATATCTGTAGTGTTATATACCGATGTCTGTAGTGTTATATACCTGTAGTGTTATATACCGATGTCTGTAGTGTTATATACCGATATCTGTAGTGTTATATACTGATATCTGTAGTGTTATATACCGATGTCTGTAGTGTTATATACCGATATCTGTAGTGTTATATACCGTATCCGATACTGTAGTGTTATATACCGATATCTGTAGTGTTATATACCGATGTCTGTAGTGTTATATATACCGATATCTGTAGTGTTATATACCGATATCTGTAGTGTTATATACCGATGTCTGTAGTGTTATATACCGATATCTGTAGTGTTATATACCGATGTCTGTAGTGTTATATACCGGTATATGTGTATACGGTGTTATCTGTAGGGTGTTATATACCGGTGTGTGTAGGTGTTATATACCGGTATGTGTAGGTGTTATATACCGATGTTCTATCTGTAGTGTTATATATGATTCTGTAGTGTTATATACTATATCTGTAGTGTTATATACCGATATCTGTAGTGTTATATACCGATATCTGTAGTGTTATATACCGATGTCTGTAGTGTTATATATCTCGATATCTGTAGTGTTATATACCGATGTCTGTAGTGTTATATACTGTTATATATATCTGTAGTGTTATATACCGATGTCTTATCTGTAGTGTTATATACCGATATCTGTAGTGTTATATACCATGTCTGTAGTGTTATATACCGATATCTGTAGTGTTATATACCGATATCTGTAGTGTTATATACCGATGTCTGTAGTATATACCGATGTCTGTAGTGTTATATCCGTATCTGCTGTAGTGTTATATACCGATATCTATAGTGTTATATACCGATGTCTGTAGTGTTATATACCGATGTCTGTAGTGTTATATACCGATATCTGTAGTGTTATGTTATACCGATATCTGTAGTGTGATATACCGATATCTGTAGTGTGATATACCGATATCTGTAGTGTGATATACCGATATCTGTAGTGTTATATACCGATGTCTGTAGTGTTATATACCGATGTCTGTAGTGTTATATACCGATGTCTGTATGTGTTATATACCGATGTCCGATGTCTGTAGTGTTATATCGTATATACCGATGTCTGTATGTGTTATATACCGATGTCTGTAGTGTTATATACCGATATCTGTAGTGTTATATACCGATGTCTGTAGTGTTATATACCGATATCTGTAGTGTTATATACCTGATGTCTGTAGTGTGTTACCGATAATATATACCGATATCTGTAGTGTTATATACCGATGTCTGTAGTGTTATATACCGATGTCTGTAGTGTTATATACCGATGTCTGTAGTGTTATATACCGATGTCTGTAGTGTTATATACCGATGTCTGTAGTGTTATATACCGATATCTGTAGTGTTATATACCGATATCTGTAGTGTTATATACTGTAGTGTTATATACTGTAGTGTTATATACCGATAGTGTTATACCGATTATCTGTAGTGTTATATACCGATGTCTGTAGTGTTATATACCGATGTATGTAGTGTTATATACCGATATCTGTAGTGTTATATACCGATGTAGTATATACTGTAGTGTTATATACGATGTCTGTAGTGTTAATATCCGATATCTGTAGTGTTATACCGATGTCTGTAGTGTTATATACGATATCTGTAGTGTTATATACCGATATCTGTAGTTTATATACCGATGTCTGTAGTGTTATATACGATTCTGTAGTGTTATATACCGTGTCTTTGTATACCGATGTGTGTGTTATATACCGATGTCTGTAGTGTTATGTACCGTAGTGTTATATTACCGATGTCTGTAGTGTTATATACGTGTCTGTAGTGGATGTATATACCATATCTGTAGTGTTTATACCGATTCTGTAGTGTTATATACCGATGTCTGTAGTGTT